>CP139508.1:393357068-393620219 GCA_021014915.2 Artemisia tridentata subsp. tridentata
AGGGGTGTTTGGCAATTAGCTATTTCTACCCATTTTGAATGTTACGGGTCATAAGCTTGTGTAGACATCTTTGAATGCTTTAATAATGTTGTTTCACACTTTTGTTAAGTGATGTATGTTGTTAAAGTGGTATTTTCAGTATTTGAGGTGTTAAACATGGTCATGTACAAGTATGTGTTTAAAAGGGTCAAAACGGGTGTTTGGCACAACACCCGTCATCATGTAAAGCATGTTTCCGCGGGTCACTTAGACCAAGTATGAATAAGATAATGAAGTATATGTTATTTTAATGATTTCTGGAAGTTTTCATGTCGTTTTGAGTTATAGAAGTCGTTTTCTGGAATATATACGAATGCAGAAAATTGTGTAAAACAGCAGGTCAGCCATACAGCCGTATGGTATTTCACCATACAGCCGTATGGTCTAAACTCAGAAAGGGCTTAATCTGTGTGAATGGCCATACAGCCGTATGATGTTTTTCCATGCAGCCGTATGGTCTAAACTCAGAAAGGGCTTAATCTGCGTGAATGGCCATACGGCCGTATGGTGTTTTTCCATACAGCCGTATGGTAATTTTTCCAGATTTTGTCGGTTTTGTTTATTTTGTATAAAATTAACCGTGTCTCATTGGAAGTCGTGCCACCCGGCGTTTTAAAGGTAATTGAGTCTACTTTAACTTAAAAATACTATTAGAGTCCTAATATTAATTGAATTTCACCAGATTACTTGGGAAGTGAATAAGGTCAAGTCTGTAACTTTTTTTGTGAAATAAAAAAAATTAGTGTGTCGTTTATGGGGCGTAACAACTTGGTATCAGAGCCTTGATCTAAGAGAATTAGGATTTCACGGTAGGAATTCCTAGACTTAGGCCTTGTAGAGATGCGGTAAGTATTAGCGATTGTTATTTGTGTATTGTTTTGACGATTTTAAGGACACATATGTTAAGTATTTCTGTGACTACGCCTGGCCACCTTGGTGATAAAAATATGGTACATATGTGAAATTGAAATCATTTAGACCATACACGGGTGACGAGCTAGGGTGTTTAGTATAAGGATATATATATATATATATATATATATATATATATATATATATATATATATATATATATATATATATATATATGTCGTTCATGCATTGACATGTATACAATTATGCTTGATAGTGCGAATTGCTAAATTTTAGTATAGTAGAAAAGATGGCAGCGATTCAAAATAAGGAGGTGTCAATGGCGACCTCCTCCCGCTATGATGAGGATGCACATGATGATGGAGATTCTAATAGTGACACGTCATTGCCAATGCCGAAGAACCTTAATCCTAGAAGTTTTACTAGTGCAGAGTTGAAGGAATTGGATACCTTGGTGGCGGATAGAGTGGGGAGGGCCATTGAGAAGGCTATGCCCTTTTATATTAATAAAATAACCGAGAGCTTGCAAAAGATATTTCAAGAGGAGATAGGGAAGCTTAAGAAGAGTGGGGAGTTAATGAATGATTCGAATGCTAGACCCAGAGTAGGGAAGGAAAAATCTTCTTATCGTGACTTCACCGCTTGTGCTCCACCCATATTTACGGGATCTTTTGACCCGTTATAGAGTTTTAGATGGATTACCGATATAGAAGGGGTTTTTCGCACTGTCGTTGTACGGAGGAGGAGAAGGTAAACTTTGCTACCAACTATCTTTGTGAACGGGCTAAAATATAGTGGGCAGGTAAGGCGAATGAAAAAGGTAGTGCTTGGAGAGAAACGTGCACATGGGAACAATTCAACGAAGTATTTATGAAAGAATATGCTCCCGCGGAAGATATTGATAAAATAAGAGAAGCATTTCATAACCTTGTGTAAACCAATGAATCGGTGAATGAGTTATGGGGAAAGTTTTGTGATATGGTGCAATATTGCCCGGAGTATCTTGACAACGAGAAGCTTAAGGTTGATAAATTTCAAAGGATGCTCAATAATGAAATTCGTACTATAGTATCACCTTTCAAGTGTACCACCATGGAGGATCTTCTAAGTAGGGCATGTACACGAGAAGCAGATTTAGATAGAATGAAGAGCAAGGAGAAGAAGGAGTTAAAAAGGAAGATAGTATTGGGAATTAAATATTCTGAAGATTAAGTATCGGAAAATTCTCTTAAGTGATTAATTCTGGTTGCAGTAATGTTAAGTCCGGTTGGTACCTGGTTAAGTCTGCTGGTTATAAGTCTGCTGGTTAAGTCTGGTCTTTGAATGTTAAGTCTGGTGATTAATTCTGGTGAGTACCAAAATTAAGTCTGCTCTTCTGATGTTAAGTCTGCTTGCTGGATGGATAAGTATACGAAGATATTTTGTTCTAAAGTCAAGTATATACGGTAGATAATATCTTAGACTTTGTGGTTAGTCATCAACTAGTTGGTAAACATAGATACATGTTGTATCTTAATGACTGACACAATGCAAGTGTATCCATGCATGTGCTCGACAAGACTTAACATAGATTGTAATGATCTCCTTTGTTTTCATATAAAAGGGAGATCATAGTCTAGATATTGTGTGTGTCTTTTGAATGTGTTTAATTCATATGCTTAGAACAACTAGCTTAGAACAATATCTCAAGTCATATAAACATTAAGATTCAAGGTTTTGTAACCCTAGTGATAGTGAAGATCACTCGTATTATTTTGAATAATATTGAATCGTTTGGTGATAAGCTTTCATTGTTCATTGTTAAATAACAAATATAACTGTTCCATTTCCATAACCAAAATAACCTTCTAAGTGTGATTAAGTAGATTCCGCATACTTAATCATATTAACTCAATATATCATATACACAAAGTCACAAAGGTTTAACCACCTTATAGTGTATCGATCATCCTCTCAATTGGTATCAGAGCAAGGCTGATATAGTTGATTTAGAAGAAGAAGAAATGGACGTTCAAGATACTCAGGCTACAAATATTGCTGCAAAGTTGCCCATGATCAAACAGAATGAGTTTGAGTTGTGGAGGTTAAGGATTGAGCAATATTTTATGGTTCAAGATTATGCTCTTTGGGATATCATTATGTATGGTGATTCTTTTACACTAGGTTATACAGTTGTTATTCTTTTACACTGGTGATGAAAGGATACATAAGAGAAATGATCAAAAAGCAAGAAATTTGTTGCTTATGACCATTCTTGGTGAACAGATGCTATCCTTTAGCAAGTATCCTGATGCAAAAACTATTTTTGAAGAGATTTTTGCATGGTTTGATGGTAATGAAACTACCAAGAAAACACAGAAGACATTGCTGAAACAACAATTTGAAAACTTTAGTTCAAATAGCAATGAATCACTTGATAAGCTGTTCTCTAGATTACATAAGCTTGTCAGTCAGTTAGCTGTGTTGGGGGTTGAGATAGCCAAGGAAGATCTCAACATGAAGTTTTTGAGAAGCCTACCTGATGAGTTCCATACTCATGTGGTTGTCTGGATGAACAAGCCAGACATTGAAACCATGAAACTCAATGATTTGTACAACAACTTCAAAATTGTTGAACAAAGTCTAAAGAAGTCTGGAAACTATAATACTAGTTCTGGGAATGTGGCACTCTTGTCATCTCCTAGTATTAGTAAGTCAGAAGAGGTAGATGAAGATGCAGGTGTTTCTACTGCTAACTATGGTGGTCCTACTACTAGTTCACAAAAGAATGCTGCTGGACTTGGAGATCCAGCATACTATGTATTCATGTCTAGTCAAACTAGTGGTTCTCCTCTAACTCATGAAGATCTTGATCAGTTGGATGATAATGATTTGGAAGAGATGGACATCAAATGGCAGGTTGCTTTACTTAGCATGAGGGCTAAGAAGTTCTGACAGAGAACTGGTAAGCAGATTACCATTGATGGTAATGAAACTGGTGGGTTTGATAAGAAGAAAGTAGAGTGTTTCAACTGTCACAGGTTAGGACACTTTGCTAAAGAATGTAGAAACCCAAGGAAGCAGGATAATAGAAGCACATGGTATAGGCAAGAGAAGAAGAAAGAAGTCATAGTGGAAGAGCCAAGGGCTATGCTAGCCATAGATGGTGTTAACTATGATTGGAGCTTCATGGTTGATGAAGAGGAAGCACCAACAAATGCTGCTCTTGTGGCCACTGAGACTGCACTAATGGCCTTTTCTGATTCATAGGTAAATTCCATAATTAAATGTACTGAATCATGCTCTGCTCTTAAAGCTTATGAAGATCTTAAAAAGAGATTTGATGATCAACAAGAAAAGTTATATGATGCATTAGCTAATTTAGCTTATCATAAAAGAGGTCTAGCTGTTCTTGAAAAACAAATCTTGCATTTTCAAGGAAATGAATATAGGTTTACTGATGACATGAATGCACTAAAAAGAAACGTAGAATTCAAAGATGAGTGTATTACTAAACTGAATAAATCCTTAGCAGATCACAAAATTAAAATTGAAAATGTTAAGATAACAGTAGGTGCTTTAGCTCATGCCTCAGAGGGAATTAATAAAATTTGGGAAGCTCAAGTAATCAATAAAGCTAAGTCTGGTTTAGGATACAAATCTGTTCCTCCACCATACAGAGGTGTCCCTTCTCCTCCAGGTATTGACCTAGCACACACAGGATTTGCTGAGTTTCAAGAACCAATAATGGAATATGGTTCTAAGTCTACTGTGAGTCTTAAGGTAGAGAAAGTAAGTGAGAGTTTATCTAAAACTTCACTTTCTGAGGACAAGGTGTCCTCTGATAGAAAAGCAGATGCTATAGTTGTTGAGGAATGTACAACTTATAGTGATGATGAACAGGTTATGTCTAAACCTGAAGTAGTTAAGAAAGCAGGAACAAGGGTTCCTAAAGTGATCAAAAAGGATACTGTTAAGCCTAGAACAAACATTAAACATGTTAGGCAACCAGTTAAATATTGTGAACAATATAGATCCACTAGCAAGCCCAGAGGTAACCAAAGAAATTGGAATGGCCTCAAGTCTAACCAATTAGGTGATGACTTTTTCTTTTATAATAAAGCTTGTTTTACATGTGGTAGTTTTGATCATCTTGCAGTTTTCTATAAAAAATGGGTATCTGGGTATGAAAACAATAGGGTGAATTTCAAAAGGCAAACTCCTCAAACTCACTTTCACTCTAGTTCTAATTTTAATAGAATAAAACCCAGAGCAGTTTCAAAAGCAGTTCCTTCTGCTAGACCATTCATGACTGTTAACCCAATACCAACAGTTAAAAATGCAAAATTAACTTCAAAACTTGCATCAACAACTGTTAAAAGGCCCATTCAATCAAAAGCAGTGGTCCAAAAACAAGTTTGGAAAATTAAGGGTACAACTGCAAAGCCAGTAGTTAATACTGCTAGGCAAGTAGTTAATACTGCTGCTAAGGGAAACAGGGCAAATGCTGTTAAGGCCTCAGCATGTTGGGTTTGGAATCCAACTAAACCCAATGTTGCATCAACTGTTCTCAAAAGATTACATTTCATTGATGCAAGAGGCAGATCTAAGTCAGTAATGGCTTGGATCCCCAAAGAAAACTAATACTCCTTATTAATGTGCAGGAACATTCAACTGATAAACAAGAGGATCAAGGATACTCAGATAGTGGATGTTCAAGGCACATGACAGGCAACAAGTCTTATCTCTCAGATTTTCAATCAATAGATGGAGGCTATGTTACCTTTGGAGGAGGTGTTGGTGGCAAAATTTCCGGTAAAGGTACCATTAAAACTGGAAATTTAGACTTTGAAGATGTATACTTTGTAAGAGAACTTAAGTATAATCTCTTTAGTGTCTCACAAATGTGTGACAAAAAGAACAAAGTTCTTTTCTGTGACACTGAATGTCTTGTGCTTTCTCCTGATTTTAAGATGCCTGATGAAAGTCAAGTACTTCTTAAAATTCCTAGAAAGGGCAATATGTACAGTGTTAATATGAAGAACATTGTTCCTAAAGAGGCACTTGTTTACTTGCAAAAGCTACATTAGAGGAGTCACTTAAATGTCATAGAAGGCTTGGTCACATTAACTTCAAAACCATAAATCAGATTGTTAAGAATGGTTTAGTAAGAGGTTTACCTCAAAAACGATTTGAAAATGACCAAACATGCATTGCTTGTCTTAAAGGCAAACAACACAAAGCCACTTGTAAGCCCAAGATTTTTAACTCTATCAATCAATCAATCATTGTTTATGCTTCATATGGACTTATTTGGTCCTACAAATGTTAGAAGTATGCAGCATAAGAGATATTGTCTAGTTATTACTGATGACTATAGTAGATTTACATGGGTTTTCTTTTTAGCTACTAAGGATGAGACTTCTAGCATCCTTAAGTCTTTCATTACACAGATAGAAAACCAAGTAGACAAGAAAGTAAAAGTCATTAGATGTGATAATGGGACAGAGTTTAAGAATTGAGTTATGGATGATTTTTGCAAAAAAAAAGGTATTAGGAGAGAATTTAGTGTTGCTAGAACTCCACAACAGAATGGAGTAGTTGAAAGGAAAAACAGAACACTAATAGAAGCTGCTAGAACTATGTTAGCTGACTCTAAGTTGCCTATCACTTTTGGGCTGAAGCAGTCAACACTGCTTGTTATGTCCAAAACAGAGTTTTAGTTGTAAAATCTCACAATAAGACATCATATGAGCTTTTTAGAGGTAGAACTCCTGAAATAGGATTTGTTAGACCTTTTGGATGTCATGTGACAATTCTGAATACCTTAGACCATCTTGGAAAGTTTGATGGCAAAGCAGATGAAGGTTTCTTAGTTGGATATTCTCTCAATAGCAAAGCTTTTAGAGTATACAACTCAAGAACTAGAATAGTAGAGGAAAACCTACATGTGGAATTTTTAGAGCATAAATCCAATGTAGAAGGTCAAGGACCGAAATGGCTTTTTGATCTTGAGACTCTAACCCATTTAATGAATTATGTGCCTATTGTTGTAGAAACTAATGAATTTTCTGGTTTAAAAGCTGATGAAACATCAGATGAGGCAAGGTTAGAAAAGGAGACAAATCAAGATTATGTGATGATGCCAATATGGTCAAGTACAAGTGTGGATTCAACTTCAATAAATGGTGAATCTTCTTCTGGTAAAGCTAAAGAAGTTGTTGAAGATGAACACAAGGAAGATGGAACAAAGGAACAAGAAAATAGTTCTGCTGTTGATAATACTGCTGAAACAGAATTAACAGAAGAAGCAGAATTAACAGAAAAAGCAGAATTAACAGAAGATGAGGTGGATTTGAGCAATCTCCCACCTGATTATCAAGTTCCTTCTACTCCACACACAAGGATTCACAAAGTCCACTCCCTGGAAAATGTGATAATAGATGTACAATCAGGTGTAAAGACAAGACAACAACTGATGTCTTCAGACCAACAAGGGCTTCTTGATGCCCTTTATGCTTCAAAACAGCATGAGTTTTCAAACTCTTGCTTGTTTGTATGTTTTCTCTCACATGATGAACCAAAGAACATTCTTAAAGCCCTAGATGATTCAAGCTGGGTAGAGGCTATGCAAGAGGAGCTTCTTCAGTTCAAGATTCAGAAGGTATGGGTGCTAGTTGATTTACCTAAGGATGAAAAGGTAATTGGCACTAGATGGGTTTTCAAGAATAAAAGGGATGAAAGGGGAATAGTGATTAGGAATAAGGCTAGATTAGTAGCCCAAGGGTACACACAACAAGAAGGGATAGACTATGATGAGGTTTTTGCTCCAGTAGCAAGAATTGAGGCAATTAGGCTTTTCTTAGCTTATGCTTCCTTTTTAGGCTTCACAGTTTATCAAATGGATGTCAAGACTCAAGAGTGCTTTTTTATATGGTACTATTGAAGAAGAGGTTTATGTTTCACAACCTCCTGGTTTCATTGATCCAGAACATCCAGACAGAGTGTACAGAGTAGTTAAAGCTCTATATGGCCGTCATCAGGCACCAAGAGCTTGGTATGCAACACTAGCTTCCTACTTAATAAATAATGGATTTCAAAGAGGAAAGATTGATCAAACACTTTTCATCAAATAGCACAAGAAGGATCTTCTGTTAGTGTAGGTTTATGTGGATGACATTATCTTTGGATCTACAAGGAAGGAGATGTGTTTGGAGTTTGAGAAACTTATGCATGATAAGTTTCAGATGAGTTATATAGGAGAACTTACATTCGTTTTGGGTCTGCAAGTTAAGCAATCAAGTGAAGGAATCTTTATCTCTCAAGACAAATATGTTGCAGAGATACTTAGAAAGTTTCAATTTGCTGATTCAAAAGTAGCAAGCACACCAATGGACTCTGAGAAGCCACTTCTTAAAGACTTAGATGGAGATAATGTGGACGTACATACATACAGATCTATGATAGGATCTTTGATGTATCTTACATCATCAAGACCTGATATCATGTTCTCTGTTTGTGCTTGTGCAAGATTTCAAGTAACTCCAAAGGTTTCTCATTTAACAGCAGTCAAGAGGATTTTTAGATATCTCAAGAGTCAACCTAGGTTGGGTCTATGGTATTCAAGGGAGTCACCTTTTGACTTGGTAGCATTCTCAGATAGTGATTATGCTGGTGCTAGCTTGGACAAAAAGTCAACAACTAGAGGATGTCAATTCCTTGGGTGTAGACTTATCTCATGGCATTGTAATAAGCAAACTATTGTGGCAACTTCAACCACTGAGGCTGAATATGTAGCTGCTGCAAGTTGCTGTGGTCAAGTTCTATGGCTTCAAAACCAACTTCTTGATTATGGGTACAATTTCATGAACACTGTCATTCATATTGATAATAGTAGTACAATTTGCATTATTAAAAATCCAGTGCAACATTCTAAAACAAAACACATTGAAATTAGACATCATTTTATTAGAGATTGCAATGACAAAAAGTTAATTCAAGTAATGAAAATAGCTTCAGATCATAACTTTGCAGATCTTCTTACAAAAGCTTTTGATGTTGGAAGGTTTCAGTACTTGGTAGCAAGTATTGGAATGCTTAATCTTTGAATTTTTCAATCTGATGTGTTTTTGTATATAAATTTTTGGTTGTGCTGCTAACTTTATAAATTAATGCTGCTATTACAAAAGTTTGTGCTATTAGTACAAATTTAAATTCTGTTATTCATACAGTTAGTCCTATGATTACTCTAATTCAAGACAAGTACTTTGTACATTGTTCTTTTGGTTTTAGTCTAACAATTTCAGGTATGAATATTTGAGCACAAAGGATGTTTCAAGTGAAATGTGTGAGCAACAGAATGATAATACAGTTGCTGACATAATAGGTTCATGATAGAAAGAGTTTGGGAATTTACACCTCCTTAAAACTTCTTTCTTGAAACCTGATTATGAAATTTCACATTGAATTGATGGTTCAGTTGGTCAGATAGTAACTGACTCAACTCACTTTCTATCATTTTATACTTTTAAGTATAATGAGCAAGTCTAAGGACATCTGATAGAAAGAACAGCTAGTAAAAGTGAATCTAACACTTGTGTTAGAGGCAACAATTGCTATGAGCTGGAAACCCTGTCAAGAAAGCCTTTTGAATAGGTTTATCTTTACACAGGCAGTTATTTATAACTGAAAAACATTGGTTCTCACACATACATAGGTTGCTTTAAACTGAATTTTTGATTAAGTGTCTGTAACTACACTTGATCCCTTCAAAATGGTTGGAAGCAGTATGATTTTTAATAATAAAATCATATGCATACTGCTAAAAGTCAAAAGTTTTCTTAAAAAGGATTTTTGGAATAAAAATGACTCAGAAAACCATCAAATGATGGACTATGAGTTATTGCCCCATGATTCACCACTCATAGGAGGTTACACACCTAGAAGTGATGAGGGCAGCAAACTAACTTTTAAGGAATTGATGGCTTCATGTACAACATTGTCTGACAACAAGTTCTAAATTGATAGATCAGATAATAGTGAGAGATCTTCTAAACAGGGGAGGAAGGAAAGGCTCTTTGCCCCAAGGGATGATATATTTTGGTACATGGTGAGAAATCTTCAAAGCTCAGAGGAGATAATAAAATAAGGGTAGAAAGATTAACCAATAAAGGAAAAGACAAGAGCATACAAGATGATGACATAGAGGTTGAAAATGACAAGAACAGAGCTGGAGTATTTTATATATTCAGAAGGGATGAACCATTCAAAAGGAGAAAGTTCTATCTAGGAGCTTTCAGTTTCAATTTCAGTTCACTACGTTTGTTTATCACTTGCAAAGGTATGCTGGAAGATGATTTCACTAGTTGAAACAAGCATCCAAGATACACAGCATCATTGCCTCTTATAATTCATCCATCTAAGGAAAGTACTGACATTGTTGAAGTCAAAGAACAGAAAGCAGATGAGTTACTGAGATAGATATTAATCTTGCAGAATAGAAGAAAGTTCAGATCAAGGGTCTGACTATGAAGTATTTGAAAGATCTTCACAATTCCTCATTTAATTCAGAAAACATGTTGAATAGGTTTCACATGTTTAGGGGAGGATTGCTGGGAATTAAATATTCTGAAGATTAAGTATCGGGAAATTCTCTTAAGTGAGATTAATTCTGGTTGCAGTAATGTTAAGTCTGGTTGGTACCTGGTTAAGTCTGCTGGTTATAAGTTTGCTGGTTAAGTCTGGTGATTAATTCTGGTGAGTACCAAAATTAAGTCTACTCTTCTAATGTTAAGTCTGCTTGCTGGATGGATAAGTATACGAAGATATTTTGTTCTAAAGTCAAGTATATACGGTAGATAATATCTTAGACTTTGTGGTTAGTCATCAACTAGTTGGTAAACATAGATACATGTTGTATCTTAATGACTGACACAATGCAAGTGTATCCATGCATGTGCTCGACAAGACTTAACATAGATTGTAATGATCTCCTTTGTTTTCATATAAAAGGGAGATCATAGTCTAGATATTGTGTGTGTCTTTTGAATGTGTTTAATTCATATGCTTAGAACAACTAGTTTAGAACAATATCTCAAGTCATATAAACATTAAGATTCAAGGTTTTGTAACCCTAGTGATAGTGAAGATCACTCGTATTATTTTGAATAATATTGAATCGTTTGGTGATAAGCTTTCATTGTTCATTGTTAAATAACAAATATAACTGTTCCATTTCCATAACCAAAATAACCTTCTAAGTGTGATTAAGTAGATTCCGCATACTTAATCATATTAACTCAATATATCATATACACAAAGTCACAAAGGTTTAACCACCTTATAGTGTATCGATCATCCTCTCAGATAGAACAACCAACAACATTTGGTAAACGGGGAAAATTTGATTTCACAAGGAAGGACAACACTAGGAAGTTGCCACCTCGGTGTAATAGGTGCGGTAAGAACCATATGGGAGAATGTAAATCAGGGATGAAGGGTTGTTTTAAATGTGGAGATCCAAGCCATATTAGCAAGAATTGCACCAAGCCTTTGGTGATATGTTATGGGTGCAATGAAGAAGGACATAAGTTAAGCGAATGTCCTAAGGTCAATTCTAGGCAAGCGAAGCCATTTAATTTGATCAAAGGAGAAAAGGTTGAGGTTCCAAAGCCTAAAGTTCGTGTTTATCATATGAGTGCCGAAGAAGCGAAGTCGGATTCTGATGTTGTCATAGGTATACTTCTCATCAATTCCAAACCCACTCGTGTTTTGCATGATTCGGGCGCAAGCGTGTCCTTTGTATCTTATAGTGTTAGTAAGGAATTGTCCACTCCATTAGATAAGCTTCCGACACCCGTAGAAGTTAAAATTGCTGATATTAAAGTTGTTATGGTGTCTAATGTGTATCGTAATGTAGAGATAGAGATCGATGAGAGTGTTTTTAGGATTGATCTAATTCCTATAATGCTCGAAGAGTTTGATATTATTGTTGGTATAGATTGGCTTAACAAATACAATGCTGCCATTCTATGTAGACAAAAGATCATTCGAGTTGTAAATCCTAGCGGTCGTGAAATGGTGATTTACGGTGATAAAAGGGAGGGCGAGTTAAATTTATGTTCCGTAATGAAGGCTAGGAGATATTTATCACGTAGTTGTCATGCCTTTATGGCGCACGTGGTAGATACGAGTTTTGAGAAGAAAAGTATCGATGACATTTCGATTGTTAATGAATTTTGTGATGTATTCCCAGAAGATTTTTCGGGTATTCCACCCGACAGACAGGTTGAGTTCCGTATTGATCTTGTTCCGGGCGTTACTCCTATTGCCAAAACTCCTTATCGCCTTTCTCCGTTCGAGATGAAAGAGTTAGTGAGCCAACTCCAAGAGTTACTCGACAAGGGTTTTATTCACCCCAGTTGCTCACCGTGGGGAGCTTCGATTCTGTTCGTTAAAAAGAAAGACGGTAGTATGCGGATGTGCATTCATTACCGTGAATTGAACAAAGTCACGGTGAAAAATCTGTACACGTTACCACGAATCGACGATCTATTTGATCAGCTTCAAGGTGCAAGGTGGTTTTCAAAGATTGATCTCCGTTCGGGCTATCATCAGTTGAAGGTTCGAGAAGAAGACATTCTTAAGACAGCTTTTAGGACCCGTTATGGACATTATGAGTTTACGGTTATGCCCTTTGGTCTCACGAACGCGCCTGAAGTTTTCATGGATCTCATGAACCGTGTATGTAGACCGATGTTGGATAAATCCGTTATAGTGTTCATCGATGATATCCTTATCTATTCTAAGAGCAAGGAAGAACATGAAGTGCATCTTCAGGAAATTCTTAGAACGCTGAGAAAGGAAAGATTGCATGCCAAGTTCTCAAAATGTGAATTTTGGTTACAAGAAGTTCAGTTCCTCGGTCACGTTATTAATCCTGATGGTATTAAAGTTGACCCGTCAAAGGTCGAAGCCGTGATGAATTGGCAAGCACCGAAGAAAGTTGGTGAAATTTGAAGTTTTCTTGGACTCGGGTGATATTATCGACGGTTCATTCAAGACTTCTCCAAAATTTCATCTTCGTTAACTGAACTCACCAAGAAGAATGTTCCTTTTGTGTGGGGTGAGAAACAAGAAGAAGCCTTTCATACTTTACGAAAGAGGTTATGTGAAGCATCGATCCTAGTGTTACCGGAAGGAACCGAAGACATGGTAGTTTATAGTGATGCATCTTACTCCGGTCTTGGATGTGTTCTCATGCAAAGGGGTAAAGTGATTGCTTATGCTTCAAGACAACTGAAGAAGCATGAGGAGAAATACCCGACTCATGATCTTGAATTTGCGGCCGTAGTCTTTGCTTTTAAGATTTGGAGGCATTATTTATATGGTGTGAAGTTTGTAATTTACACCGATCATAGAAGCCTTTAGTACTTTCTTGAGAGGAAGGATCCGAATATAAGGCAATGTAGGTGGTTAGACTTGCTGAAAGATTAAGATTGTGAAATTCACTACCACCCCGGTAAGGCGAATTGTCATGGCGGATGCGCTAAGTCACAAGGGCCGAAGTGACGTTACACGGATTCACTCATTATGGATGATTGTCACATCCGATCTTTTTGACAAAATTAAGTTAGCTAAAGAGGAAGCGTTGAAAGAATAGAATCGAGAAAAAGAACGTATCGCCTCTCACATTCCTCATCTTGAAGAAGACACCCGAGGGATTAAGACATGGTATAGGAGAGTTTATATTCCTTTTTGAAGCAACATTAAGGAATTACTCTTGGAAGAAGCGCATAAATCGAAGTATTCTATTCATCCGGGAGCTACGAAAATGTACATTGATTTAAAAAGAAACTATTGGTGGCCGGGTATGAAAAGAGATTGCATGAAGTATGTAGAAAGATGTTTAACTTGCTTGAAGGTGAAAGATGAACATCAATAGCCGTACGGGAAAGTCCAACCCTTAGATATTCCAGTTTGGAAGTGAGAGAAGATTACCATGGACTTCATTACAAAATTTCCAAGAACGAAAAAGAAAAACAATACAATTTGGGTTATAGTAGATCGCTTGACAAAGAGTGCACACTTCCTCCGAATCAGGGAGAATATGCCTGTTCATAAGCTAGCAAAGATTTATGTCAACGAGATAGTCGCGCGTCATGGAGTACCCATTTCTATAGTCTCCGATAGAGACAGGCGTTTCACTTCAAACTTTTGGCAAAGTTTTCAAGAAGAACTTGGTACGAAGTTACATATGAGCACAACTTTTCATCCACAAACCGATGGATAAAGCGAAAGAACGATCCAAACTTTGGAAGATATGTTACGGGCTTGTATGATTGACTTTGGAGGTAATTGGGATGATCATTTTCCTCTAGTTGAACTCGCCTACAATAATAGTTATCATGCTAGTATAGGCATGCCACCCTATGAGATGCTCTATGGTAGAAAGTGCAGGACGCCCGTATGTTGGGAAGAAGTTGGAAGGAGGGAATTGGCCAGCACGGATGTAGTGTTGGCGACAACTGAAAAGATTGAGATGATTCGGGCAAGACTTAAGGCGGCACAAGATAGGTGGAAAAGTTATGCCGATAATTGAAGAAGACGAATCGAATTTGAAGTAGGTGATTTTGTTATGTTAAAAGTTTCCCCGTGGAAAGGCGTTCTTAGGTTCAAAAACAAGGGAAAACTAAGTCCGCGGTTTATAGGACCATTTAAAATCTTGAAACGTGTTGATGAGGTAGCATATGTGTTGTAATTGCCTGAAGAAATGAGAGGTATTCATAATACCTTCCATGTGTCTTACTTGAGAAAATGTCTAGCGGATGAGACTAGTGTAGTCACTTTGGATGATATCGAAATTGATCCGGAACTGCTTTCACAAAAGGATGAACTAGAAGTGATATTAGGAAGGAAAGTGAGACAACTTCGAAACAAAGAAATTCCGCTAGTAAAAGTAAAATGGAAACATCGTAAGGTTACAAGTATTAGATCGGAGCTAGAAGAGAAGATGAAGAATAAGTATCCTCATTTATTTCAAGAATAGATTTCGAGGATGAAATCTTACTTTAAGGGGAGGGGGTGAATTGTTACATCCATATCCCGACAAGGTACTGTATATATATAATGATAAGTGATAGCATTGTAGTATTTAGAAAGTATCTTGCTTTTATTTTGTTCAAGTAGTAAGTTAAGGTATATAAGTATTATGTGATAGAAAGATACGTGGTCAATGTGGAAAGAATAAGACTTAAGGGACTAAGATTTCCAAATAAGTAAAGTTAATTAATTAAATACTTATCTATAATAATCTAGAACTTGGAAGAGTGGTAGAATTATCAGGAGTGTGTGAGAGTGGCGGTTCACAAGGAGAAAAGGAGGGAAAATCCAAGCTCTTAGCCAAGCTCAAGTGATCATTGTGAAGTGTTAGTATAAGCCCTAATAACCCTTAATTGGGTGTATCTACAATCAAGTAAGTGTTTTTCCCTAGTTATGAATCTAGGGTTAATGTTGTAAGATTAGGGGATGATGGGTAAAGGCTAATAGTATGATTTGTTAGTTAATTAGTCACTAATTAGATTTAATTGTGGTATAGGAAGCAAGTAAGAAGTTGGAATCTATTGCTAGTAAGGTTATGATTTGAGAATCAAGGTAAGTATATGGTTGTAACATGTTTTGTTAGCTTTATCATATTTCATGTATGATAATGGTTTATGTTTTGTTAGCTTTATCATTTTTGTTACACGGTAATGGTGAAGGATAGGATATAGGGTGCCTTAGCTAGTTATGGATCAATTACTAGGCATAGTTTAGTTAGTCGTTGGGCTAACTATGGGATGAGGTTCAACCTTGTGGGTTGATCGTGTTTAGGCCGACTATGTTGGCATGAGGTATGTGCCCCTATATCGCTAGCTTAACTAGTGGTTAGACTAGTTATTGTTATGGCATGATTTATATTATGTATTGTTTAGCTTGTTATGCCATGTACTTACTAAGCGTTTCGCTTACATGTTTAGTTGTGATTTTTTCTTGATAGGTACCGAAGAATCTAGTAAAGGTAAGGATAAGGTTTAAGTGATCATGTCGTAGAAGTCTCATGCTTGAAGAAGTTGTAGTTGAATACCGTCTTTTAGACCAAACTAGTGAAGTTGGAAGCCCCCACAAGTCTTCTTGTGTTTTGGTACATTTTGTTAATATGGGTTATTTCATGTTATGGGTCATTTTGAATGTTTATAGGTCCTTGTTCAAGTATGTGTCTAAGTCTTGAAATTTGGTTATGTGTATGGTGCTTAAATTGGTTATAAGTAGTCCTAATGTAAGTATGAAGGGGTGTTTAGCAATTAGCTATTTCTACCCATTTTGAATGTTACGGGTCATAAGCTTGTGTAGACATCTTTGAATGCTTTAATAATGTTGTTTCACACTTTTGTTAAGTGATGTATGTTGTTAAAGTGGTATTTTCAATATTTGAGGTGTTAAACATGGTCATGTACAAGTATGTGTTTAAAAGGGTCAAAACGGGTGTTTGGCACAACACCCGTCATCATGTAAAGCATGTTTCCGCGGGTCACTTAGACCAAGTATGAATAAGATAATGAAGTATATGTTATTTTAATGATTTCTAGAAGTTTTCGTGTCGTTTTGAGTTATAGAAGTCGTTTTCCGGAATATATACGAATGCAGAAAATTGTGTAAAACAGCAAGTCAACCATACAGCCGTATGGTATTTCACCTTATAGCCGTATGGTCTAAACTCAGAAAGGGCTTAATCTGTGTGAATGGCCATACGGTCGTATGGTGTTTTTCCATACAGCCGTATGGTCTAAACTCATAAAGGGCTTAATCTGTGTGAATGGCCATACGGCCGTATGATGTTTTTCCGTACAGCCGTATGGTCTAAACTCAGAAAGGGCTTAATCTGTGTAAATGGCCATACGGCCGTATGGTGTTTTTCCATACAGCCGTAAGGTAATTTTTCCAGATTTTGTCGGTTTTGTTTATTTTGTATAAAATTAACCGTGCCTCATTGGAAATCGTACCCCCCGGCGTTTTAAAGGTAATTGAGTCTCCTTTAACTTAAAAATACTATTAGAGTTCTAATATTAATTGAATTTAATCAGATTACTTGGGAAGTGAATAAGGTCAAGTCAGTAACTTTTTTTGTGAGATAAAAAAAAAATTAGTGTGTCATTTTTGGGGCGTAACACTGTATTCCTTAATATTGGTCGTGGGGAGGTGCCGAAGTCCCCAACTCTATGAGTCTTATTCTCCCCTAAATCCCTTAAAGTCTATTAAGTTATCTAGGATCTACAAGCCGCAACTCAAGCAATAATTACAACGAGAAAAACCAGTAGTGTACTCTACGATTGCGTTTCTAAGACGTTCAAGCTAGTTAAATATAAGAGGTTAGCCAGTTTTGTTAGCCTAACGCGAGGCAATCAACTAAACAGGAGACAACAAATCAATATTCAATAACTAGGTTTCACTAGATCTAAGCAAACACAAATAAACTTAAGCTACCATGTTAAAGCAAAGAAAAGATAAACTCATAATCAAACAATACATAGACATATCGAATGATAGAAGGGAATAATTATCTTTATTGAAACATGAAGTTAAAAGGCTGTAAAAGCCTTACAATATCCGTAAAAATCATCTAGGGTTTTCCTTTCCCAAGTGTAACACGCATTAATGAAAAAATGCGAAAGTATATATAGTTTTACATGTGTGATGGCGTCACCTTATAGGGCGTGACGCCGTCAGCTCGCCGTATCTATGATTTCGTCTTGTGCAAGTCGCTGTTATTACGGCGTCAGTAATGCCATGAGGCCGCCACTTGTTAATTCCTGTGGGCCGTCTCTTTCTAGCTTAAAACGGGACTCATATCTTCCCTTTGGACATGACGGCGTCAGGTTATAAAATCTTCCAAATTCTCTAAGGCATCACTTGATAAACTTGAACCAAGAATCCAGCTTCATAAACAAGGGACGCCGTCACGTTGTAGCTTGTGACGTCGTCAGATCTCCAAGTCTGACAGTTTTTCGCGACTTCGTCGTTTTCTTCACTTTTTCGTTCAAATACGTCCAAAAAGTGCCGATTTCCAAATTTCTTGTCCCAAGTACCTAAAATACAAAAAGAAACGATTCAAGGAAATATTTGATCATATTTATACGATTTTGGGATTAAATGACCCCTTAAAAAGGTACAAAATAAATCCTTATCAAATATCCCTACACTTGGGATTTGCTTGTCCTCAAGTAAATATTCTTTTACACTAATCAAAATACAAGTTAGGGGTCATTTAACATTAATATAAAAGTAATTACAACACACAATCGTTTCACGTTAGTCAAAGCAAGCACGGAAATTATATAATAGCACCTCACATTAAGTGTTTGGATCTTCACATCTCTCGGGAGTATAAAGTGATATAACATATGAAAACGGGAAAATACAACACTCTATACCTGTCATAGCACATAGATTACCATAGGCTTGGGAACGGACCAAACCTCCATCACTTTGGCATAAGCACCTAGAATAAACTATCAAAGAGGGCTTTTAAAGGCTTGTAACGTTAGGTGTAAGGGTATGGAAAACAAGGTTTTGTTGGATAAAGGGAAGTTTACTGGTGGCAAGTCAATTATCTTGGTCAATTACATGTACAATGAGGCATTGCTAAGACAAGACTCGACTCGACTCGACTAGCTAACTACTAACTCTTTTTGTATTTTTCTTGACACTTTCTTGACTTAAACGAAAATAAAAGAAACGGGATCGTAGTCCATATGTTTTTTTCTCTTGTCTTTTTATAATTTTTTTTTTCTTTTTTATAATTTTTTTCTCTCTCTTTTTTCGATTTTTTTTCCTTTTATATATATATATATATATATATATATATATATATATATATATATATATATATATATATATATATATTTTCATACACTTTTGCCCTACCATCCGAAATAATACATCAAAGAGATCTTGCAACCTCCCTACACTTGAACTTTTATATACTTTACACATAACTAACTAATGACCCGAATTAAGAAAATAAAAACACGTGGAGTACTTTAAACATTAACGTACATATGGGGGTAACACATGACATTCATCCCCATTTCTTCATAAAAACTAGTACTTTACCCATGAGTCCCAATCGTCCCAAAACTGTATTTACAAGATATGACTCGACTTAGCAACCATGTAACTAATTAGACAATTGACAAAAGGTTTAATAAATAACAATAATGCACTCAAAATGAGTGCATACAAGGTAGGCTAAGGTGATTTGGGTGTACATTTGGGGGTGGATTGTAAACAACGTTCTTCATTAATATTTCGGAATCCACCGAAATATCATGAGAACCGCGAAAAAGATAGGATTTGAGGGGTTTTCTAGGGGTATCGTGTACTAAAGATGAGTACATCGCAAGGGTGTGGGAAAATTACTTGACTTTATTGGTCAAGTAACTTGGCTCATCGGTCAAGTAATTATAAAACAGGTTTAAAACAAGGGTTATCCTAATGCCTCTGATCATTTAGTAAATCCTATCTGCATGAATGTAGTCTCACTAGCGATCTCGAGATACATCACAAACGCAAGTTCTAGAATCTATATACTACCGGTAAAATCATAAGCATTAAAGGTAAATGCTTTTTCCTAAAGATCTGAAGGCGAACCTCACATTTGGGTGAAAATTTTTGAGTGGTAGGGTTTTTGTGCTAGCTATATAACTCCTATGTTGGGAATTAAACTAATAGTTGGTACTGCTCATACATAAATTAGTACTGCTGAAGATCGTTCAAGAATACACTATCAGTACTAAGTCAGTTAGTACTGCTGGTAAAAGAGTTAGTACTGTTTATTAGATAAAGACAGAATCGTGCATGGATAAATATAGAAAAGATATGATGTATATCTTATTTGTATAGATTGATACGTATAATAGTTTACTTGTAAAGGACTCCTTGTCCTATAAAAGGAGATCCTAGGTTAAGTTTTACATACATGCATTATTATTAGAGCTTCAAGGTCTTATTGTAATTCTTGTGATATTCCAAGATCACTCGTAATATATTGAAGCTAATCGTTTGGTTAAACATTGTGTCATTATTTTACTGTTACATTCATATAAACACATACATCACCAAACACAAAATCTTCTAAGTACTTGGTAGTAAATTCCGCGTGCTACTAAGTATATACTCAAAGTATCTTCAACACAATCCGTGTGTTTAGATCCGGTCAAGTGGTATCAGAGACAGGTTTCTGATACTTTGATTTAGAAGATCCAGAAGTACTTACTCTCTTGCAACCAAGAAGATGGACATGGAGACACCTCAAACCTCAATCCTTGCTAAACTCCCCATGCTGAAATAGAATGAATACGATTTATGGCGGCTCAGAATAGAGCAATATTTCATGGTGCAAGACTATGCATTATGGGATATCATAATCAATGGTGATTCCTTCAAACCAACTACTTCTGAGGAAACACGTGCGGATGGTTCCAAGACCACAAAGCTCAACACTGAGCCAGTCACTAAAGATGAGAGAGTCAAAAAGAAGAATGATCAGAAGGCTAGGAATTTGTTACTCATGGCAATTCCTAATGATCATGTGTTAAACTTTAGCCACTATGAGACTGCTAAGACACTCTTTGAAGAAGTTGTGGAGAGATTTGGTGGCAATGAAGCCACCAAGAAGGCACAGAAAACCCTACTTAAGCAGAGTTATGAGAACTTTAGTGCCTCAAACTCTGAATCACTTGATCATATCTTTAATAGACTTCAAAAGATTGTCAGCCAGCTAAATGTTCTGAAAATTGTGATTCCACAACAAGATCTCAATATGAAGTTTCTCAATAGTCTACCTGCTGAGTGGAACACCTATGTGGTTGTCTGGAGCAATAAGCCAGAGCTGGAAAAGATGTCACTGAATGAATTGTACAACAATGTCAAGATTGTTGAACAAAAGGTGAAGAAAGGAGGAAGCACTAGTTCTAGTTCTGGAAACACAGCATTCTTATCATCTTCCAACAATAACAGTTCTGATGATGTTGAAGCAGTTGGTACTGCTAGCCCTAAAGTTAGCACTGCTAGTGTAAAAACAAGTACTGCTGGCTTGACTGAGGAGACCATATATGCATTTGTGTCAGAACAATCTGGTGGGTCTCAAATCTTCAATGAAGACCTTCTTCAGATTGCTGAAGATGATTTGGAAGCTATGGATTTAAAGTGGCAGTTGGCCTTGATAAGTATTAGGGCTAAGAAGTATTATCAAAGGACTGGGAATAAGATTACCTTTAATGAAAGAGATGTTGCTGGGTATGATAAGTCCAAGTTGGAGTGCTATAATTGTCACAAGAAGGGGCACTTTGCCAGGGAATGTAGGAGCCCAAGACAGCAAAACAACAAGGGTCAAGGGTTCAAGAGTCAGCAAGGAACAAGGAGAACAGTGAATGTGGAAGATGGTTCTTCCAAAGCAATGGTGGCTGTTGATGGAGCTGGATTTGATTGGAGCTTCATGGAAGAGGAAGAGCAGGAACCAGCTAACTTGGGATTAATGGCTTTCTCAGACTCAGAGGTACATATTGTTCAAAAATGTTCAAATTCCTGTTCTGCTTTAAAAGATTATGAAACTCTTAAGAAACAGTATGATGATCTTAGAGTAGAATTTAATCAAGTGAATTTTAGTCTGTCTAATCATAAAAGAGGACTAGCTGTTTTGGAAGAACAACTTGATTTTTATAGAAAGAATGAGTCTAACTTTAATGATGATATAGCTGTTTTAAAGAGAGATTTGCAACTGAAAGATGACAAGATGAGTGGACTTGTATATGAACTAGAGACACTTAAGAAAGAAAAAGAAAATATAAAGTTAAGTGTTGACACTCTAGAGTACACATCAAAAGGGGTACAGAAAATAGTAGAGAGTCAAATACTTAATAAAGCTAAATCTGGTTTAGGTTACAAGTCTGTTGCACCCCCAAATAGAGGAATGTTTGTCCCTCCAGGAATTGATTTGGCTCATACAGGTTTAGAAGAGTTTAAGGATATGGATTTTCCTGGATATGGTACTAAAATTAGTGAGAATCCTGTTAAATTTGTTAAGGCTGAGGATTCTTATGTTAATGCAAGTGATAAATCTCTCTCTGAGGAAAAGATGTCTTCTGGTAGGAACTCAGATGCACCAACCATAGAGGATTGGACATCTGATGATGAGGATGATCAGGTCAAGGTTAAACCTGATGTTGTTAAGGTAGAAGTTAAACATGCTCCTAAGGTGGTTAAAACTGAAAACATAAAACCAGTTAGGAAAAATGTCAAATATGCTGAGATGTATAGAACTAAGAACAGATCACCAGTTTCTAAAGATAATCAGAGGAATTGGAACCACTCAAAATATAAGCAATTGGATGATGAGTTTGTTATGATTAGAAAAGTATGCTTTGTTTGTGGAAGTTTTGACCATTTGGCTGCTTATTGTGACTCAAACCCATGGAAAAAGAGGGTTTTTGGGAATTCAAGGGTGAATAGGAATAACAATGTTAGGGTAACTCAAAATAGTCCAACAAGGTTGACTGACCCTAATGTGAATCATAAAATGTCACCTAGAGCAGTTATGTTAAGGTCTGGCATCAAAGCAGTTTCAACTGTTAGACCAGCAGTTCCAACTGCTAGACCAAACAAATGGTTCAATAACAGACAAACTGTTACAAGTGCAAAACCACTTTTAAATCATGCATAAACAGTTAAAAGGCCCTTTTATCAGAAAACATCTTTGAGTAATAAAAAATGTGTGCCTAAAGTTAAACCAGCAATTCCAACTGCTAGGTCAGCAACTCCTACTGCTAGGCATGTGAGTGTTAAGGGTCAAAGGGGCAATGCTGTGAAGGCCTCAACACGTTGGGTTAGGAAACCTACCAAACCCAATGGTGCATCAATGATTTTCAATAAATATTCTCATATTGATGCACAAGGCAGATCCAAGCCAGTGATGGTTTGGGTCCCCAAAAGGCACTAAAACATTTATTTTGTGTGCAGAAACATCCTTCAAATGGTGAAGAAGACAGAGGCTACTCAGACAGTGGGTGTTCAAGGCACATGACTGGAAACATGTCATACCTTTCAGACTTCATAGCCTTGGATGGTGGACCAGTTGTCTTTGGTAGTGGTATTGGAGGAAGGATTACTGGTAAAGGTGTCATAAAAACTGGTAATCTTGATTTTGAGAACGTGTATTTTGTACCAGAGTTAAAGTACAACCTCTTTAGTGTGTCACAGATATGTGATAAAAAGAATAAGGTTCTTTTTACTGATACTGACTGCCTTATTCTTTCTCCTGATTTCAAGCTGCCTGATGAAAATCAAGTTTTGCTTAAAATCCCCAGAAAGGGTAATACATACAGTATTGAGATGAACAACCTTGTTCCTAAAGAAGGTCTTACTTGCCTTGTTGCAAAAAGCCACATTGGAGGAATCAATGTTGTGGCATAGAAGGCTTGGTCATGTTAATTTTAAAACCATTAACAAAATTGCTAAAAATGGATTGGTAAGAGGTTTACCAAATAAGATTTTTCAAAATGACCAAACCTGTGTTTCTTGTCATAAGGGTAAACAACACAGAGCCTCTTGTAAGCCCAAGGTTCATAACTCAAATTCTCAAGCTTTATATATGCTGCATATGGACTTATTTGGTCCTACTTCTGTGAATAGCTTGAATTTTAAAAGATATTGTTTGGTTATTACTGATGATTATTCCAGGTTTTCTTGGGTTTTCTTTCTGAGAACTAAGGATGAAACTAGTGAAATCCTTAAGTCGTTTATTGTTGAGGTAGAAAACCTAGCTGATAAGAAAGTCAAAATAATCAGATGTGATAATGGAACAGAATTTAAGAATAGGGTTATGGATGAGTTTTGCAGAGAAAAAGGTATTAAGAGGGAATTTAGTGTGGCTAGAACCCCCAGCAAAATGGAGTAGCTGAAAGGAAGAAAAGGACCTTAATAGAGGCTGCTAGAACAATGTTAGCAGATTCTAAGTTACCTATTTCATTTTGGGCTGAAGCAGTTAGCAATGCTTGTTATGTTCAGAATAGGGTTCTGGTAGTGCAACCTTACAATAAGACTCCTTATGAGCTTTTTAGAGGTAGAACCCATGCCTTAGGCTTTATGAGACCTTTTGGTTGCCATGTCACTATCTTGAATACCAAAGACCAACTAGGAAAGTTTGATGGAAAATCTGATGAGAGTTTCTTTGTTGGTTATTCTCTGCACAGTAAGGCTTTTAGGGTGTACAATAAAAGCACCAAGCATGTTGAGGAGAATCTGCAAATAGAATTTCAGGAGAATATTCCTAATGTTGCAGGTGGTGGTCCTGATTGGCTGTTTGATCTTGATATGCTGTCAGATTCTATGAATTATGTGCCTGTTACAGGTACAAATACTAATGATCATGCAGGTGATGAAGATTCTGATGAAGAATATGTCTTGATGCCAATCATGGAAGAACGTCCATTAAATACTTCTTCTTCAAAGATTGATGATGTTCCATCATCAAGTGATGCTGCTAAGGAGAAGATTGTTGATGACTCTAGTGGACAGAATGGTAAAGAAGCAGAAATTCCTGAGAGCAGTACAAATGGAGTTAGTACTGCTAAGCCAAATGTTGATACTGCTGGACCAAGTCAATCTAATATTGATTCACCAGTTAATACTGCTCCTCAAGTTGATGATTTTGATTTCTTTGGAGCTGGTCTACACAATATGCCCAGTACCTATGATATTCCTTCTACTCCTCAAACAATAGTTCACAGAAATCATCCACTTACCAATGTCATAGGAGATGTACAATCTGGAGTAAAGACTAGAAGGCAGATTCAAGATCCAGATCATCATGGCTTTCTCAGTGTTGTTTATGAGGAAAAACATCATGAAGATGAGCATGAGTGTATGTTTGTATATTTCCTATCTCAGATAGAACCCAAGAATGTGCTAAAGGCTTTAGAAGAATCTAGCTGGGTTGAGGCAATGCAAGAAGAACTGCTTCAATTCAAAATTCAGAAAGTTTGGGTTCTGGCTGATCTACCAAAGGGAATGAGAGTGATTGGTACTAAGTGGGTATTCAGGAATAAGAAGGATGAAAGGGGCATTGTGATAAAGAACAAAGCAAGATTGGTTGCTCAAGGCTATACTCAGGAAGAAGGGATTGATTATGAGGAGGTTTTTGCTCCTGTTGCCAGGATTGAAGCAATAAGGCTATTTCTTGCTTATGCTTCCTTTATGGGTTTTATGGTCTATCAAATGGATGTGAAGAGTGCCTTTCTATATGGTACTATTGATGAGGAGGTCTATGTTTCTCAACCTCTAGGCTTTATAGACCCTGACCATCCTGACAAAGTTTACAAAGTGGTTAAAGCCCTTTATGGCTTGCATCAAGCTCCAAGAGCTTGGTATGGGACTCTTGCTACTTATCTTATGAAGAATGGGTTCCATAGGGGTAAAATTGATCAAACTCTCTTTATTAAAAAGGACAAAGGTGATATTCTATTGGTTCAAGTCTATGTGGATGACATCATCTTTGGTTCTACAAAGAAAGAAATGTGCAGAGAGTTTGAGCAATTAATGAAAGATCAGTTTGATATGAGCTCTATGGGTGAGCTTACTTTTTTTCTAGGAATTCAAGTACAGCAAAAGTCATATGGAATATTTATCTCTCAGGATAAATATGTTGGTGAAATTTTGAGGAAATTCCAATTCACATATGCCAAAGTTGCTAGTACACCTGTTGATAAGGAGACACATTTGTTCTTAAAAGATCACAGTGGTGAAGATGTGGATGTGCACATGTATAGATCTATGATTGGGTCTTTGATGTATCTCACATCATCCAGGCCTGACATTATGTTTGCAGTTTGTGCTTGTGCAAGATTCCAAGTCAATCCTAAAGTGTCTCATCTAACATCTGTTAAGAGAATATTTAGATACCTTAAAGGTCAACCTAACTTAGGCCTATGGTATCCAAAAGAGTTTGCGTTTGATTTGGTGGCATTTTCTGATTCGGATTATGCTGGTGCTAGCATGGATAGAAAATCTACAACAGGTGGTTGTCAATTCTTGGGTTGTAGATTGATCTTTTGGCAGTGTAAAAAGCAGACTATGGTGGCTACTTCTACTACTGAAGCAGAATATGTAGCAGCAACAAGTTGTTGTGCTCAGGTTCTCTGGATTCAAAATCAGATGCTTGATTATGGGTATAATTTCTTAAATACAATTATATACATAGACAATAGCAGTACAATGTGTATCATTAAAAATCCTGTTCAACATTCAAAAACTAAACACATTGAAATTAGACATCATTTTATAAGAGACTGTGCTGAAAAGAAGTTAGTTCAGGTTGTCAAAATTCACACTGATGACAACTTTGCTGATTTATTAACAAAAGGTTTTGATGTAGGAAGGTTTCAGTACTTGGTAACAGGTATTGGAATGCTTAATCCTTCAAAAGATTAATGTCTAAGTGTTTTTGTTTTTGTACTGCTAGTTGTGCTATTTGTATAATTTGTACTGCTTGATTATTTTTAGGTACTGCTTATGGAATTTGTTAGTCATTTGTGATAACTGTTAAAAGGAAAATATTGTATTGTGTTTTCTTTGGTTTTGGACTAACATTTCAGGTTAAGAAAGTATTTTAATATGGATTGTGCTTTGGAAAGTATGGTGGTTTGAAATGTCAGGTGTGAAAGCTTGTCACACAACAAATGGTAATTGGTTCACCATGTCTAATCCACATAAGAACCAACTAGTCCAGATCAAACGGTTTCTGGTAAAGACTACTCAAATCCATTTATGGTTGACAATTTGCCAAAAAATGTATGGTAATCAACTCACAATATCTTACAGTGAAGAGTTGGCTAGTCCAAAGCAAACGGCTATTGGTAAAGACATATCAAATCCGTTGATAGCTGATAGTTTGCTAAAAACTATAAGTGGACAAAAATGTTTTCATATCCACATTGAGTTTATCCTAATCTCTGAAAATTTTTGCTAAACAGTTTGTACTGCTAGTTTCAACTAGTTTGTACTGATGGTTTAAACTTGGTTTCATACTGAGTTTATGCTCTATGATTCACCTCTCTCAGAAGGTTACACATCTGGAAGTGTTGAGAGCAGTTTGAAACTACACAACTGAATTGATGGAACCTTGTACACATTGTCATATTGGAAGCTGAGCTTATATGTTCTAGTTAATCTGATGGTGAAGATTCTTCCAAACAGGGGAGGAATTAAAGTTTGTTCAGTTGCTGTTAAAGATAATTATGTATCTCAGGGGAGGATATCAACTCAAAATCAAAGATGAGTGTGGAGTTTATATTGGAGTACTTACTGTTATGGTTTCTTCAAAAGCTTATATGTGAAGAAAATTCTCAAGTGATTCAAGATTGAAGATAAGTGTTTGAAAGAATCCACCCCATCATAAACATTGGAGTTTAATTCGAAAAACTTAATGATTTACACAGAAATCATAAGTTTAGGGGAGGATTGTTGGGAATTAAACTAACAGTT
Source organism: Artemisia tridentata subsp. tridentata (assembly GCA_021014915.2). NCBI lineage: Eukaryota > Viridiplantae > Streptophyta > Magnoliopsida > Asterales > Asteraceae > Artemisia > Artemisia tridentata. The sequence goes on from CP139508.1 coordinate 393,384,534, forward strand.
GGTACTGCTCATACATAAATTAGTACTGCTGAAGATCGTTCAAGAATACACTATCAGTACTAAGTCAGTTAGTACTGCTGGTAAAAGAGTTAGTACTGTTTATTAGATAAAGACAGAATCGTGCATGGATAAATATAGAAAAGATATGATGTATATCTTATTTGTATAGATTGATACGTATAATAGTTTACTTGTAAATGACTCCTTGTCTTATAAAAGGAGATCATAGGTTAAGTTTTACGTACATGCATTATTATTAGAGCTTCAAGGTCTTATTGTAATTCTTGTGATATTCCAAGATCACTCGTAATATATTGAAGCTAATCGTTTGGTTAAACATTGTGTCATTATTTTACTGTTACATTCATATAAACACATACATCACCAAACACAAAATCTTCTAAGTACTTGGTAGTAAATTCAGCGTGCTACTAAGTATATACTCAAAGTATCTTCAACACAATCCATGTGTTTAGATCCGGTCATCCTATCCATGAGACGCTTATTAAGACTAAAGTTTCACTCCTATACGTTGTAAAAAATTTTAAATTTGGTGCTAAAATTGCCCTAACAAATACTCCCTCCGTCCTATATTTATTGTCCTCTTTTGACTTTTTAAAGTCTTTCTTTATCAACTTTAATCTTTAATATTTTTGTTTGTGTTATATAATACTTGATGAAAATTATATCAATGAAAAATACATTCTAAAATCAATCCATTCATATATTTTACAACAAATATTATATAACAAAAACGAAAATATTTAAAATTAAAGTTGAAAAAATAAGACTTCAAAAAGTCAAAAAATGACAATTATTTTGGGACAGAGGGAGTATCTTATTTAGTTTTATTACACGTCTACTTTTAAACAAAACAAATATCAAGCGAAGTTATAGTTTCTAAGGTGTCCCATTTTACCCTCCCTACAATTAAATTGAAAATTGTCCCCAATATTCTTACAAAGTATCAAAGTTATGATAACGGGAAAAATAAAAGAGATGAAAGAAATTAATACTCCCCTGATTTGCTCGCCATGGACGATGTGAAAACATGGTTAGATCCTCCTCCAAAAAAATAAAAGAAATAGGAGCTCAATAAACTTCATCTTTTATCTTCTTGTCCAATATAACCTATAATTCACTAAGAAAACAAATACAAAACCTCGCATAAAATCGGCGGTAAACACTATATAAATAAAAATTAAATCCTAGAAAGCAAAGTAAGATATAATGCTTGCAAAATAAATTTTTACAGATTCCCAGAGAATTAAAAATTCTGAAATTTTTTCAAAAATTAAGTTCCAGCAGAAAAACGATATCCTGGAAAATTGTGCTGCTATAGTGCCTGACGCTGTCGGGTGGTAAACCCTGACGCCGTCAAGTAAGACTTGACAGTATTTTTGCGTTTTATTTTTGGAAAATTTTGGGAAAAACCTGATTATTAAAACCTGGAAATTCTGCAAAACATTTATATTGACTCGATACAAGCATTTGACTCTAACAAACACACACATATATATGCTAATCATTAATTGTTATCTTTCATGTTCGAATTCGTTCTTTTAAACATATATGACCTTCCCTATACTTATCTTTTTGTAAAATACCTTTATATGTGATTAAGACGAGGTTAAAAATAAAATAAAGCATTTTCACAAAATTATTCGAAACATGAACGATAAACATTTACGATGGAGCATATATATGAAATCAAACAAAATAAAAATAAACAAGCAAACAAATAAAACATGGGTTGCCTCCCAAGAAGCGCTTTTCTTTATTAACGAGTCTTGTAGCTAGACTCAAAGTCATGGCCTATTACGTGACTTCATTATCGAAAATAATGTCTTCCTCATTAATTAAGTCACTATTACCTTCTTGATAATTGTAACCACCCGTAATTTTCCAGACTGATTTTTAATACTAAATTATATTTATTATTTCCTAAGTTTCACTTTCGGACCTTTCCGAACTTAATTGAATTGAAAACGAGAAGGTATCTCATGAAACGTGAAAACCGACTCACAACGCGTACTGGCACAACCATGACTCGTCAAACATTTCAAGATGATTTTTATACTATTTATTCAAAACTAGTCGTGTGAATACTCATTTTTATTGGAAAAATGATTCTGAACGCAATGACATTACTCTCGTGTCTTGAACCTACCGTTTGATAGTCTAAATGAGCCCCGAACCTCATTTTGAGAAAGACTGTAGAAATTTCAGTTATGGGCGCTGGCGATAATTTACCCCGCCCCCTGAAGTGTATAGGTTTACAAGAATAGTCTTTGTGTTAGTATAAAAGGAAGAGTAGGGTTTGGTAACTCATTTTATCACCTCCTCCCCTCCTCCCATATTCCTGCAGCCACCACCTTATCTCCGACCACTGTTCCGGCCAACCTCCAATGCCGCCATCACCTACAGCCGTACTATGCCGCTTCTTTGACGATAAGGGAACGAGATCCGAAGATTCTTATGGTTTGACTAAGGGTTTCATTTGGATCGTGAGCCGCCACAGCCGCTGTCATCATCACCACAGTCCCACCGCCGTATCACCTTCCTCTCTCCTCTCTCATTCTTGATACTGTAACCGTGAAACCCGCATTTGTATGTTTACTTCCGTTTTAAAACCGATTAGGATTAACGTGTTAACATTTTTTGTGGAATTAAAATAAGGTTAAAACGTTTTTAATAGATTTTGTGTGGTGAAAACGGTGTAAAAAGGGTGTTTGATTTTTATTATGAATTGAGTCAACTCAACTCAGGCGAGTCGAGTCGACTCAGATGAGTCAACTCAGTCGAGTTGAATTGACCTTGTTGTTATGTCTTGGTTATTTGTTATGGTTGTTGTTATTCTGCTTCAACCTGTTTAAGGGTTTGAGCGTGACCGCTTTGGTCACGGACTAGATATGTGGGGTTGTACGTTTGGATTTAACGAGACATCCACAAAGGATGTACCCGTTTGGGGTCACGGTTCAGTAGGAAGCCACGTAAGGTTCATGGTTGTTCAAGCTTAATCCCGTTTTTGTTTTGGTTGCGGCTTAATTTTTGTGCTTATATTTTTGGTCACATATTGTGTTAGAATTATTCTTTGTGATTGAGTTGCGGTAACAAGGGGAAAACGCCTGGGGTTTTTTGTTATTCTAAGTCAGGGTGTGTTTGGTCATAAGTCACGATTTGGGACCGTTTGTTTTTGGCTTTTGGATTACGAGTATACTCAAAAGGGTTTGTTTGAATCTTGGTTAGTTTGTAAACCCAAAGGGAGGGTGTTGGTTTTCCTGATTCAACAACAATAAACACAAGGGGTGTTAAATTTTTGTAATGTTTATAAGTGTGTCTGTGAGTGAGACGGCTTTTGTGTGTACGTGTGTTAACAACATAAATGGGTTTGTTTGTGCCAAATAGGGTGTGTTTGGTTTATTACGGGCCGAAGCCCAAGGAATGTTAAAAGGGTGATTTGGAATTAATCTTGGGTAAATCCTACAAAAACTAGTAATAAGAGTTTAAGTTATAATTATTTAGTCATTATATTTCATTGTATGTGCTAATAATTTTACGGGTGATGAATACTTGACTAACGCGATTACTTTGTTGACTTTGAAACATTTGTACGTTTCGGTTTATATTGGGATTGTGATTTGGATTTGGATGCGGATTATTACATGACACTTGGGACGTCTACACGATTTAATAATACTGGACAATTGAACTTATATTGACGTTATTGGACATTGAACATTATGGGCTTATTGGACTGGTAACGGATATAATATATTAGACTCGGGACGAATTTAATATATTAAGATTCGTGACAGATTTACAATATGGAAATAATGTTCTTGGACAATAAGGAATAAATACACTTGAAACATTTAAGGTTGTTTTCTATTAATTGGAAATGGGAAATTGATTTATTAAAGTTACGATGACTTGGGAGTGTTAAATGAACGCGTCATGCCAAAATTTATAAAAACATTCTAAACTTACACTTTTATACTCAAATCTCTTTTGTTGTTATAAAACCCGACAAGGATCAAAAAGTATAGTTTTACTTAATTGTAAATCCTTATTAATTGAATTGTTAACATGTGTTTTTATAAACGCAAATTGGCTTTTCTAAACTGTTTAGGATTACTGGGAAAACACCGAAACTTACCAACTGACCTAGTTTTTAGTGACATATTTTCCTTGTCATTATTCCTTTGATTTCTGTTTGTCATTTCTTTCTCGGCTTGAGTTCTCGTCTGTACTTTTCTTGTCTATGTCATTATTTATTCCCCTTGGCGTGAGTGGTATTTTTGAGTCTATGTTTTCTTACCACCACACGAAACGTCGATATTAAATTTTTACAAGTATTGAACTTGAGTATTCCACGAAAACTATGACACGTTGTCTTTTGTAGACTTAATTATTGTACAAGACGTATTGTGAGATAATCGTATACGTATTAGGTTGTGCCGATCCGGTACCGTTGTGCCTGTACTCTCGATACCGTTGTGTTTTGCTCTTGATGCCAGTTGTGACCGTTGTGATATTTTGTGTTGCTGTATACTGAGGTGCGTTCATGAACCCTACTTTTTATTGTTTCGAAATACTTTTTGGGGGAGAATACATGCACACTTTACTCATTGTTTTACATAAACTCTTTAATTAAATTATACTCATACATGATTTAATTACTCGGAAGCATTCTCTGGTTTGCTTTAATACTTGTTTGATTTCTTGGATGCAATATTATGTACTCATTACATACTTGATTTTTACTCATGGACACAAGTGCTTGAAAACATATATGTGAGTTATAGCCTCACTCTTTAACTTCACTTTGCATTGCAAAAACTTGGGGTGTGAATCATGCAAACTCTTTTATGGACCAAACTGAAACTTATGCTTTATTAAACTATTACGCAGCTTAGTCTAAGCCTTTGAATCCCACTATGCCCAAACTCATGAACCATCAATTCCTGCTGGGAAGTACGAATGTTATAAATAGATATATTGAGGGTGACTCCCCCATTCGGGTTTGGTCAGATGGGCCAAATGCCGGGCGTATATCATGTCGGAATACAAGTGTATCGGGATAAACACTTGCCGGGCCTTTATATTTAACATGCTTCTAGAGCATGCACACTGTCGTAGCTTCGGTTGCATGAACTTAGTGCTATCGTAATAGACTCTTACTTTGATGTGTCATTATATTCGTTGTAATGGTCACATACTTTGCTTATGGTCCAACTTTATTGCCCCGGTTTAAATTGACCCATTTTTCGACCGGAACGGTCCACCCGGGTCGAACCGAGTTTCAAAACATTATGTTTAATCCACAAATTCTCAAAATTTTATTATTTTTCGTTTATAACCCATAAGCTTCTTTTATCACTAAAATTATTTGCCGCTATAAAATCCCGTTGCTATGCACGAGTACTCGTCTAGTAATACCAAACGGGTGAAACAAATCGAAATTCAGAAATGTGTTCAAATGCATAGAATCTTATGAAAATATTCATCTGGTATTTTACAGTTCCATTTTAGTTCTTCTAGGATTATAATTTTTTTTTTGTTTCTGAGATTTCAGTTTTAACTTTTTTTTAGCAGTCATTATTTTCAAATATTTTGTTCTATGAAAAAGAAAAAGTCTATCTTGAATTTTCTTTGACCATAATTTGATATTTTTTAACTGTAGGAATTATCGTTTTCACTTGGAAAAAGAAACCAACTGTGAGACACAAATTGAAGAAAACATAGAATGCTATGAAGGCTCGTATGCTCAACAAAACTATAATAACAATGTTCATGATTAAGGGGTCGAAGAACCAAAAGTTGGCATGACTTTTGACACGATAAAAGAACTTTCCGATTTTTATGCAATCTATGGAAAGAAAATGGGATTTTGAGTGTTCAAAAGATGTTCCAACAAGTCTCAAGCTGATGACGAAACAAGGTATGCTACTTTTGCATGTAATCGGGCTCAAAAGTCGGTGTCAAAATCGAAAAATTCTTTGAACCCTCGTCCCATTACCAAAATAGATTGTGGCGCTAGAGTTAGTGCAGTTGTTGGTGCTGATAAAAAGTGGCATGTCTCAAAGACTAATCTTGAACATAATCACCCTTTTAGTCCGAGCAAAGGACGGTTTTATAGGTGTCATCGGGTAGTAAATGGTCATGTGAAAAGACAACTTGAAATCCATCAAAGAGCTAGAGTAAGAATGAATAAGAGTTTCAACACATTTGTTGTTCAAAGTGGGGGATATGAGGATCTACCATTTATGGAAAAAGATTGTCGTAACTATATTGATAAAGTAAAACGGTTGAAGTTTGGTGAGGGTGATGCTGAAGCAATTCAAGGTTATTTCATGAAGGATCAGTCTACAGATTGGGAGTTTTTTATGCATGGGAATTAGATGAGGAAAATAGACTTAAAAGTTTGTTTTGGGCAGATGCAAGGTGTAGGGCGGCTTATGAGGAATTTGGGGACGTTGTAACATTCGATACAACATATTTGACAAATGGGTATGAGATGCCAATGGCTCCTTTCGTAGGGGTGAATCATCATAGACAATCAATATTGCTAGGTTGTGGATTGATCTCAAATGAAGATACTAAGAGCTCTTTCAGTCATGGCTTACATGTATGTCAAGACGTGCTCCAGATGCCATTATCACATACCAAGACCAAGCTATGAAAAATGCAATTGAGATTGTTTTCCCTCATGCACGTCACCGGTAATTTTTAACTCAGTTTTATTGTTGAATAGTACATAAACTTTGATTTACTTTCTCATGAATCATGAAATTTCATAGTTTAAAAAGTATTTATTTTGTTAAATTAATATGATTAAGGTGGTGTTTGTGGCATATCATGAAGAAACTACCTGAAAATTTTGGTAAACATAGGAAGTACAAATCAATCAAATACAAGCTTAAAAAGGTTGTCTATGATTCTTTGACTTCAAGTGAATTTGAAGCATCTTGGAATGGAATGTTAGAAACGTACAAACTCGAAAATAACAAATGGCTGAAAGACTTGTATGCTGAAAGACAATGATGGGTACCTTGTTTTTTGATAAATATTTAAATAAGAAAACTACCTTAAAGCAATTTGTGGAACAATATGAAAATGCGTTGAGGGATAGGGCTGAGAAAGAGAACATAGAAGATTTTAATTCCTACAATTCGTGGTACCCGCCAATAACCCGTTATGCCATGGAAGAACAAATGAAACATGTTTTAACCAATGCTAAGTTTAAAGAGTTTAGGGAAGAGTTGACGGGAAAGATCTGTTAAATCAGAAGGTGGACACACAAATTATGAAGTTCTATAGGATGTAATGGATAATGGAAATATAATAAAGAAGCAATATGCAATTTGGTTCAAAAAAGGTGAATCACATGAAGATTGTGATATTAGATGCTTATGTCGTTTGTTTGAGTTTAGGGGAATGTTGTGTAGACATGCACTAACGGTACTTATTAATGAGAGTGTACATCTTGTTCCAAATAAATACATCTTACGAAAATGGAGAAAAGATGTTAAAAGAAGACATACTAAGGTTAAAGTAAATTATACAGATTGGGTTGTCTCAAATGCAGCAATCATCACATCTCAGCTCCATAGATGGTGTTTGGTATTCTAGTTAATCACAGTTTCAGTCCCCTTATTTCATAGCTACTTTATAATATGAAGTGTTGGACACTTTTTTGTGCCATAGACATGATTTTTGTTTGGTTTTGAGATGAACTCATGGTACTTATATTGTCTAGTGTTGCTATGGAAAAAGTTTAACAGCTATATGGTGTTTTAATAGTTTATATATGGTGTTTGGATGCGTGTTTTGAGATGAACTCATGGCTTTTTTTTACAGCTTTTGTATGCTGTTTTTACAGCTTCTAAATGTTGTTTTTAGGGTGTTTTTACAGCAGAAATTTGGCCGTTTTGACAGCAGAAACATGGTAGTTTTTTTTACAGCTTTTGTATGCTGTTTTTACAGCTTCTAAATGCTGTTTTTAGGGTGTTTTTACAGCAGAAATTTGGTGTTTTGACAGCAGAAACATGGATGTTTTTTACAGCTTTTGTATGCTGTTTTTACAGCGATTTTTTACAGCAGATATATGGTTGTTTGGACAGCGAAAATATGGCGAAAACATGGCTGTTTGGACAGCAGAAATTGGAGCTTTGTATTTTGCTTTTTACAGCTTTTGTATGCTGTTTTTTTTTACAGCTTTTAGATGCTATTTTTACAGCTTTTAACTGTTGGTTTTAGGGTGTTTATATGTTGTTTTGTTATATAAACAGTAAATAAAAAGAAGGGTATTTATTTGGATAAATAAAAATATAAGATTAAAAGAGAGAGAGAGAGAGATTGGCCAGAACAAGACATTGGCCAAGTGGCATGCCACCTCGTGGGAGTTTGGGACTTTGTTTGTGGTTCTAGCACCCCTGATCATGAGAAAAAGCATGTGAAAGTAAATATACCTTGCGCATAGAGGAATAATATCGGGTAAATTTCTTAGATAAACCGTGAAGGTATTCACACAGGATATGTGGCGAGACAAATAGACAAGAGTCTTTGAGAACCTGAAAAAGAAAGTCACATTATTAACACGATAATATAATTTACATAATCATATTAATGATATTAAGAAAATGACTTCATTTTTTTCTCCTACATTTGTGAAATGTGTTGATTAAGGCAGCCAAATTAGTATTGAATATTCAAGAGAATGTTTGTACCAAGCTAGAAATCTAACTAGGTTTTTCAATTGGTATAAAGTCTGATTATCTGTTCGTAGCATTACTTACCCTAAAAGCATGGAACTAGATAACTGTTGTCCCAAACTAGATCAATATATATATAAAGTTGCAAATCAATGAATAAGTAAACTATGTTTTATTTTGTCTAATCTGTAACCTTTTTGTTCGATCCATACATACACATATATATAGGTTTTGAATCGGTGTCATGAACCGACACAACCTTTCACAAACCGAAATAACTAACTATAACTACTTTTCGGTTATTATGTTTCTAACTAACAAGTTTGGTCCTTCATGTTCTAACTTTTACAAATGAAGCAATGTATTAAGATTATTCGGTCTTCATTCTCCTCCTTAATCTTGATCGTTGCTTCTCTTTAAATCTTGAACTCCGAGCATCTGTCGCATTGTTGTGAACTTCAATCTTGGTAGAGCCTTTGTTAGAATATCTGCTCTTTGTAGTTCTCCGCTGACATGTTCCACATTGATGTGCCCATTCTCTACGCATTCTCGAATGAAATGATAGCGAATGTCGATGTGTTTACTTCTTCCATGAAAAACTGGGTTCTTCACAAGTGCTATTGCTGAAACGTTGTCTACCTTCAGCGTTATCTTCTTTTCTTCACTTCCAGTTAATTCACTAAGTAATCTTTTCAACCATAAAGCTTGACATGCTGCTGCAGTAGCCGCCATGAATTCTGATTCACGTGATGATAGCGCCACTGTCGGTTGCTTCTGAGTACACCAGGTAATGGGTGACTCTCCAAAGTAAAATACTATTCCAGTAGTTCCTTTTCCTTGATCAGTGTTGATTCCATAACTACTGTCGCTATAACCTGTAATCTTGCAGCCGCCTTCTTTCTTGTAAATTATGCCATGCTCCTTTGTTCCTTTAATATATCGAATTACTTGCTTTACTGCCTTCAGGTGATGATCCTTCGGGTCTTGCATAAATCTGCTGAGTAGTCCGACTGAATAACTAAGATCTGGTCTTGTATGTAGTAAATACCTGATACTTCCAATTAAACTTCTGTAGTAAGTTGCGTCAACTGAGTTTCCATCTTCCGCCTTGACCAACTTAGTACCTGGATCCATCGGTATCTTCGTATCATTACTATCCGTCATACTTGTCTCCTTTAAGATCTTGTTAATATAACCTGTTTGCTTGATTGTAATCTCTCCTCCTGTCTGTGTAACTTCTATCCCAAGGTAATAAGCTAACAATCCTAAGTCGCTCATTTCAAACTTTTCTTCCATCTGAGATTTAAATAAATCTAATTCTTTCTTTGGAGTGCCCGTGATTATCAAATTATCTACATAAACTCCAACTATAATCGTAGAATTCTTGTTTCTCCTTGTATAGACTGCTTGCTCGAGATTACACTTCTTAAAATCTAAAGATTTTAACGTTTGATCAAGCTTCATGTTCCAAGCTCTCGGTGCTTGTCTTAAGCCATATAAAGCTTTAATAAGCTTATAGACTTTTCCTGAATTTTCTGGCTGTACAAATCCTTCAGGTTGTGTAACGTAGACTTCTTCCTTCAATTCTCCATGTAAAAATGCCGATTTTACATCTAAATGGTGTACTTGCCAACCATGATATGCTGCTAATGCTAATATCAACCGTACTGTTTCTATCCTAGCAACTGGTGCAAATACTTCATCGAAGTCTATTCCTTGCTCTTGTACATATCCTTTTGCTACTAACCGTGCCTTATACTTGATGATCTTTCCTTCTGCATCCCTTTTGGTTTTAAAAACCCACTTAAGTCCTATTGCCTTTTGGTTTTCTGGCAATTCACTAAGAAACCATGTGTTATTCTTGTTGATTGAATCCAATTCAATCTCCATGGCCTCAATCCATTTCTTATCTACTGATGCTTCTTTATAATTACGAGGTTCTTCTTCTGTGAAAAATAGGCTTGGTGCTTCTACTACACGTGCATCCTTATATATTTCAGTTACTTCCTTTAATCCTCGTACCGGTGTATCATCAAATCTATGATCTGAGCTTTCTAATGAACTAATAGTAGCTTCTCGTTCATCCTCTTCTGAGTTATGTTCGTAGGTATATGTTGGTGGGGTGTGTGGCGAAACTGGATCTGGTATTGCATTCGGTTCCAGATACGTAAAATCAATATCATCATTGATTATTGTGTTGACTGGTGTAACATTCTCAACGTCAACTCCTTCTTCCACAAAACTAGCCCAAAATGTGTCTTGTGTACTTGTATCTTCTCCAATTTTATTCCAAACCCACGGCTTCGTTTCCATAAACTTAACATCCCTACTAACGTGTTTCTTCTGTGTTATTGGATCATATAACCTACATGCTTTTGATCCTTCCTCTACTCCTAAGTAAACCAATGGTATGCTTCTATCGTCCAGCTTCTTTAAATGAGGTTTTGTTATCTTGGCATAAGCTGTGCATCCAAATATTCTTAGGTTCTCTAAGTTCGGTTTTTCTATTGTAGAGTGCTTCATATGGAGTTTTATTTATCAGGGCTCTTGTAGGTACCCTATTCAGTATGTAAATAGCATGTCTAACTGCTTCCGCCCAAAAAATTAAGGGTAGCTTCATTGCTTTCATCATACTCCTAGTTGTTGATAACACTGTCCTATTTCTTCTCTCCACTACTCCATTCTGTTGTGGTGAGTAAGGTGCTGTCAACTGTCGTGCTATTCCATTATCCTTACAGTACTGTGTGAATTCTTTTGATGTAAATTCACCTCCTCTATCTGTTCTTAGCATCCTCACTTTCATTCTCAATTCCATTTCTATTTTCTGCTTAAATTCCTTAAATGTACTAAATGCTTGATCTTTTGATTGTAGAAAGTAAGCCCACATAAAACGTGTACAATCATCTACGAACAAGAATATTAGCTTCTTGCCTGAGTGTGTTGCTGGACTTATAGGACCACAGAGGTCTCCATATATCAAGTCCAACGGGTTCTTAGATCTGAATTTAGCTTGGTTTGGAAATGGTGTTCTGCTTTGTTTTCCTAATAAACATGCATCACAAATTTGTCCAGCATGGTTTATTCTAGGTACTCCATCCACTAGACCCTTCCTAGTCATCTTGTTCATAACATCAAAGTTTAGATGACCTAATCTAGCATGCCATAACCATTCTTGGTTATCTACATTTGCTAAGAGACATATAGGTGTGTCTATTTGTAATCTAATACTGTAAAGTCTATTCTTAGATCTTTCTACTTTCATCAACAACTTCATGCTTTTATCATACAAAGTCAATTTATCTCCGTCCAGTATGACCTTACAACCTATTTCCGTAAGTTGTCCTAGACTTAGTATGTTGCTCTTAAGGTTTGGTATATAGTATACATCTGATACTACCTTATGTTCTTGGTTTCTACAACCTAATAATATAGAGCCTTTTCCCTTTATCTGTACATACGATCCATCTCCAAAACGTACTCGACCTGTTACGCTTTCATCTATATCCTTAAAATGACTCTTAGTTCCCTTCATATGGTTACTTGCACCGTTATCTAAATACCACATGCTTGCATCCTTTGAAGCATATTTCCCTGGTTGAATTTGGCCTTCATTCAACAACACTTCCTCGTGTTTGGTTTCGTGCATAGTCATTAATAGTGATGGTTCATCGTCTTCTAAGATAAGGTTTGATTGTTCCTGGGTTGTTGGTTTTGATCTACATTTATTCTGAAAGTGTCCAAGTTTATTGCAATTATAGCACCTTACGTTGCTATAATCAAACTTACTCGAATTTTTATTTTGGTTTTCTTTATGATTCGAGTTGTTTCTATTTTTATTATTACGCCAGTTTCTTCGTGAATAGTTCGACCTACCTCCACGTTTGTTAAAACTCTTTCCTTTATCTGAGTGTTCGCCATGTGCGAAAAGTAAGTTATCCTGGCCTTCAACTTGTCCTCCCTTTCGAAGTTTTATCCTTTCCTCAAACGCCTTGAGTTTTCCAATGATCTCATCTAGGGTTATGTCGTCTAGATCATTTGTTTGTTCTATGGATGCTACTATCTGTATGAATCTATCTGGTGTGGAGTCTAATAGTTTTCTAACTAAAAGTGATTCATCTAATGTTTTCCGTAGTTCTTTTGCCTTCGTGACATAGCCGTTCAACTTGTCTGCAAATGCATCCATCGTCTCATCTTCCTTCATCTGAAGTGAGTTAAATCCAATCATCAATGATTGTAGTCGTGCTTGCTGCACCTTTTCTTCTCCAACGTGTCTCTTCCTTAATGATTCCCATAATTCCTTAGCCGTCTTACAACTCGCTACTTGTAAGATCACATCTTCGGTTAACGCTTGGTATAAGAAAGCAATTGTTGCTTTATCCTTCTTATCATCTACGTCCGCCTTATCCTTATATTCAATTGTTTCCCATAAACCTTGTGCCCCTAGTATTGCCTTAATTTGTATAGCCCATACCGTGTAATTTGTGTTTTTCAATTTTGGGCATTGATATTGTGCAATAGGTATTACGGTTTTTGGTGTGTTAGATGTGCTAGTATCATCTCCGGCCATGTTGAAAGTGTCCTTTATTACTTTCACTTTCTAATTCGTATGAGAATTATTTTCTTAGTATGGTATCTCCTAATATGGAATATATATAGTTTTCGGAAATTCCTAATAATACGGGATCAATTAATAGTTTTCGGGATTTTCCTAATAGTATAAACTAATAAGATCTATACTATTCTAATATGAAATTAAATCCAGAAAAAAAATTTGAAACTTGTGACCTCGTTAAGTTTGTATTGAATATGAGATGTATTCAATTGTTTCGTTTGTAGTAGTCGGTCACCAACTTTGTTCCTTTTTCCTGCGCCTTATTCCTTTTAAATTTCAGTGCCTCGTTGCCTTTTTCAAATGCTATTCGACTCTAAACTTAACCAAAACTTCTCGGATTTCTTTTGTTGTTGTCGCTGTCCTTGTTTCGAACCAAACAGAAAACGCACAACTTCCTTCTAATCCAACTTGTCGAATTGCTTGTATTTCTTTTCTGCCAACGAGTCTATATTCCTATCTTTCAACGCCTTCACGCCTTGTTCCAATCTTTCTTTGATTAACCAAAACTTTTCGGCTTCCTTTGTTTCTGCTGTTGTCGAATTGTTGTTGTTTTTTTGAATTCGACACAAGTAAACAAAAACTTTACCACACTACACGTTATTTCCTTTTTGTGTGTTTGATCTCGGTATTTTGAGATCACGCAGTCTCCTACACACAACCTTGTGTTACCACGCCTTGGTAACAATACCGAACCCAAAACAAAATGTTTGCTGCGCTCCTCGGTTCGTTCCAACGAAACAAAATCAGTTCTTCGTCTTGTTTCTCTCTACGTTGTTGTTGTCCTTGTGTTCCTACGACACAAACTCCACACACTCCTCGTTCCAACGTATACGTTTTATCCTTACAACAACGTCTCACGCGCTTCTAGAATTCGCGTCCCAATATGCTTTGTGTTTTTTCTTTTCTTAACCGGTTTACACACAAAGTCTCCAATTTTCTTCCTCAACACCAATAACGTTTGATGTTGTACGCTTGCAACTTCTACGCAAAAAAGATCGTGCACTATCTCTTCTACGTCTCTCCTTATTCACACTCGTTTGTCTCCTTGGAAGAATTAAGAAAACAAACGTCCCTTCACTAAAAAAAAAGACCAGCGAGAGTCTCTTTCTCAGCGTGTTCAAATGGCGTCTCGTTAAGGTTTTTTGTGATGTTTAACAGATTGTTTTTGATGTGTATAACCCTTGCTCTTGATGCCAATTGTTGTCCCAAACTAGATCAATATATATATAAAGTTGCAAATCAATGAATAAGTAAACTATGTTTTATTTTGTCTAATTTGTAACCTTTTTGTTCGATCCATACATACACATATATATAGGTTTTGAATCGGTGTCATGAACCGACACAACCTTTCACAAACTGAAATAACTAACTACAACTACTTTTCGGTTATTATGTTTCTAACTAACAAGTTTGGTCCTTCATGTTCTAACTTTTACAAATGAAGCAATGTATTAAGATTATTCGGTCTTCAATAACTTACATCAATCATACATTTAAGAGCATATTAGAAGAAACTATAATGTTTAGAGTTACCTATGCTATATAAATTCAACTAGGGTTCCGTATGTTCAAAGAAGTTATAATAGAAGTTCATTAAGATATTCGTCTTATCTCAATAAACTCGAGTAAATGAAATTGCAACGCGCGTTCTTTACCTTCCACCCCCCTTCCTTTATTATTCTCCAATATTAACTGTGAAGCCTGTTGCGACCATACATCAGTTAACTTGATATATATTCAAGACCAGAAAGCAATACAATTGGGGTTGCAACAACATTGAAATGGAAATAAATCCTTACCTTCTTTAACTCATTGATGTATTCATGATAATTCGTGGTAATTCTATGAATTCGCACTCGTGTTTTTAGCAGGTATACAAAAGTATTTTCCTATTTATCATTGAGATTGAGCAGATCAAAAACAATATCAGAATACGGATTTCAAATCGGTGAGAAATACAATATATAACAACATAACATCACTAATAATGAAAGAACATCTAAGAATACCTTTTCATTAAGCATCTCATTGACATCGAATGTGCATGCAGCCAATCTGTAGTTTTTCAAGAACGTATACCTGTTAAGAGCACAAAACACAAAGCATTGAATATGAATAAGTACGAAACTTGACCTGAAAGTAGTGTATGCTTGTGAATCCAATATAAAAATTTTGGAAAAAAAAAAAAAAATTTGATTATACAGCAAGTTCATAGGAAATTGACATTTACCACTCTAACCGTATTATTAATTCTGATAGCATAAGTAGTAGTTAAGTACAATAACGGTATAAATTATGTAAAAAGCATGAGTGTCTTACTGAAGAACACAATCTAAAACTGCTTCACGAGTATACCCAAGCGACTTAGCATCCTCGCCTGATAAAAAAGAGAAATGTAAAATTTAGCAATTTTAAAATCGATCCAGTTATAATATTAATGGATTGATTGGGGACATGTTTTATCTCTAATGGGTTAAGAAAAAATATAACTTCTACTAAAACCAAAACAGGTCAAACGGGTTGAAAGCAAACCCGTAAATGATTTTTGTAATAAAATAATTTTGGTAAAATGAACATCCAATGTACCTTCTGCCACCGCTCCGCAACCAGATTTCAGTTCCTCAAACAAAGAAACAAACTCTTTCGGTTCACTAAAAGTTCGATATCCTACATAACTTGTTTTAGGGTATCCATTCCTACAAGTTGGGTCAAGTTTAGCAGCCTGGAAAATAAATTAGTATTCAATTTCTCATATTTTATTAACATGTTACTAATTATGTTGTTGTGTAAAAGTTACTTACAGTGAAGCACATTTCAATATGTTCTTGTCTCCATATAGGAGTCACATATACTATCCAATCTGCTTGTAACTCTTCAAGTGCATACCTACATATGCAGACAAAAGATTTGATAGTCACTCTTCATATGCAGTTGGTGAAATGCAACAGTACTGTTGACAGTAAATTTACTTGAAAAACAAATCTATTACTAGCCAATTGATATATTATATAATATATATATATATATATATATATATATATATATATATATATATTATATATATATATATATAGGGAGACTTTCTTGCGAGAACCATCTTATCTGCGAGAACTGATAGAACCACCAAAAACATACATGCACGCCTTTTAAAATAAAATAAAAATACATGCAAATCATCAATAATCGTAAGTATCCACCTATGTTCTTCAATATCATCATGAACTCATCCTCTTTTTTTACAAAAACCTTACACACGGCCGCAATATTGTCATTGCACGCCTTATAAGAACATACATGCACACCTTCAAAGAAAAATTTTGTATTTCCAATTTCTTATCAAATTCTTTAGAACAACCATGTTTTTTTTAAAACATATATGTTGTTTTTAGAACATATATGCAAAAATACAATTATTGAAGGCGTGCATGTATGTTTTTGGTGGTTCTGTCAGTTCTCGCAAGAAAATCTCAATATATATATATATATATATATATATATATATATATATATATATATATGTTGGAATATGTGAATCATAAAAGGACTATAAACACATAAACATCAAAGTTCACGCAGCGGAATAGATCTACAATAACATGTAAATAATTAACTAAAAATTAAATAGAAAGCGTACCTTTTTGATTCCTAGCAAGAACAAGGAATCGGATCTACAAGAACAAGATAAACCCTAACTAGAGTTTATAATATGGATCGGCCTATATGGGACAAATAGGGCAAATAACACCACAAGCTAAAGTAAGCTTGTTACTCGTTCTTGTACACACGTAATACTAGCGTTCCAATGGGAAAAGCTAGGTTCTAATCACAAAACAAATCCAACACTTATGATTAACCAAAATCGGCAAAACCCTAGGAGTTAGGGATGTATGCCGATTGGCCAAGCAAGAGGGAAAGGAGAAAGAAGTTGGAAAGTTAGGGATTAGGGCTAGAGAATTAATGAATACATGCATATGTATTTATAGGCTTCTCTTGGCTTGCTCCCCACTCCAAGTAATCGACCAAGACAACCCTAGGGAGGGTATTCGGCCGATCATAGGGTATAGAAGGGTTTCTAGATCCTTCTTGATCCCTATTTTCATTCTTAGTCCTTGTAGTTAATATTTAACGTCCGTTAAACAAACTCCGTTAAATACTAACGACCGTTAAGTTAATTTGTTTTGTGAAATGAATAAATAAAATATAAAATATATTTAATTTATTCAATCCATTGAAACTCTTACGTATTGTGTGCAATCCTGAGTCTCGGGTTCGAAACCGGACATACAAATATTAATTTATATCCACAAACTCTAACAGCTCCCACTTGGATATTCATTAATATCGTAATGACATGGGCTAGTCTAGCTTAACAGATCCCAATGCCCCCAAATCGAATCAAGTATGGTTTTCCTGAAAAAAACTACGTGATGAATTTAATCAACATACTTATCCTTTTGTTTCTAATACCGCGTTAATATGGATATGGATCTAGGTCATTCCATAATTAACTATTCTGTTTCTCGTTATTAATAATTGATCAAGATTACCAAAACATCTGAACGTCTTCCAGATAGACTTTGGGTACGGCCGTACAAACATCTTGTCAATCCTACGAGGGGCCCAGCAGTATTATACTTCAAAACAAATTTGAAGGAACAAATTCTTTATTGACTACGAGCGTAACCCTCGAACTTTGCATCACCTCCGAAAATAGCCCTTATAACTACCTGTTACGGATAGCGTTAGACTATCTTACAGAAAATGAGCTACATCCTCGGCAATCACCTGGTATCTCAAGTCTGAGGATAAATATTCATGATTTACTTAATGACGACGATCCATAAAGTATAATCATGTGGTTGGGATAAGTCCTATATTCAATTTATCCATTATTGAATATCATGTGACATTGGTGTCTCAACCTTACAGTACATTCTACCAATTCTCACATTTGTCTTTATTTAATGATATTCCCATATCAT
Source organism: Artemisia tridentata subsp. tridentata (assembly GCA_021014915.2). Lineage (NCBI taxonomy): Eukaryota > Viridiplantae > Streptophyta > Magnoliopsida > Asterales > Asteraceae > Artemisia > Artemisia tridentata. Next base: position 393,402,848 of record CP139508.1, read on the forward strand.
TAATTGACAACGGACAATTTAGAATAACATAAGTTATTCACGGATTTAAACATGCAAATATAGGATACAATATTAATAAATGATAATAAACGTTATCCGCACTTTATTTCATTAAAATAATATTGCTTAACATCCCTTATCCAAATACTAACTAGATCAATGCATGATGATTCTCATTAATAAATTATGCCACAAGTCATGTTCCACATACTTGTTGACAAGGCATAACTCAACTAATGTTGATCTATCGGAATTTTGAGAATACTTATTTCAATAATGAAATTCTTGTATGTGTGCATTCATCTATCTAGATATTGCCACATACTTCATAAAATGCGTGACATCCTCATGCACGAATTTATGACAATTAAACTACCAAACCTTGTAGTTAAAGTATTCTAATTCTTTATGTATAATGCAACCATGCTCACATTGAGCATAACTAGTATTCATGGTCTCCTAATAAGGATGAGCTCCCACCATGACTAGTATTGAGTGTCATCTCAATCTTACTAGCATCATTGTATCAAACAACAATATGCTCTTAAAAGTTCCGTAAACTTTAACATTTATCGTGTAATGTTTTGATATCTCTAAATCCTTCAAGATTTGTCCACTATATCAATTAAGCAACAATATGCCATATGGTTCATATTTAGAATTTTTTGAGCAAATCCAGGCCGAGGATGTAAATTCTAAACCATATCCATTACACTTATCTATCTAATATTCACAATTAGATATTAATGTTGTCAATCATCTTTTATTCAAGCATGATACAACAAGCAACATGATATACATGAAAAATCCTTGTGTCAACCTTAGATTTTGTTCATGTCATATCTTTTCAAAGATATGTTTCTATTTAGTCCTTCTAATAGAATATCATGTTCTTTTAGAATCAGTTATTTTTACCGCTTATGTTTATAATCAAATAAACATATATTCCAAGATTTTATTTTCTAAATCTCTACGTGAAGTTTAATTCCAAACTAAAACTTAACATTTAATGTTAACGTCAATGGAATGTTACTTCCCATATGTTATTCAACATATATGAAATAAGAAAATAAATATAATACTCCCACTAGCTTTCAGGAATATCAAGAAATATCTTATTTTAATTATAAATCAAAACTAGATTTAATAACTAAAATAAGTATATCTTTTAGATGCATGCATTAATCCATTTACAAATGATTTGCACTTTTGTATACTATTAAAGATTATTTGAATTCAAATACTCCTTTCAATTACTTTCCGTCCTCGCACAAGTAATTTCCCAAGAAAGAGTTTTGATATTCCATTATTAATTTCATATAAATGAAACTAATAATGACAATCATAATCTTTGAACATTTAATGTGCTTAGAAAGAATCTTAATCACCTTTAATTGCTTAAGTGTGATTGATAATCTTTTCACATCTATCTATATATTCTAATATACAGCAGTTGAAAAAGACGTTAAATGCCCTTTGAAAAAGTGAATGCTGAATTTTTAGAGTGTCTAGATTGGTCATTTTAACACACTAATTTTGAATTAACCACTAATTAAGGAAATGAGACTTTTAATCAAAACTTGTCATGGAAGCTTTCGGCCCTCCCTTTCAAAATTTGTAACCCAAACCTGATGTGTCTTGCACCACATTTCACGATATTTTTGGAAGGTACTACATCTCTTTAGCCTTATCATTCGAGCCTTCTTCTATACGATTCAACTATAATTAAAGCAAAATCGGCAGTTTCAACTCTACCATTAATTTACAAATTAAAGACAATCATATCCTAAAATGAGCCCCCTGCTTCCTCTATACGCTCCAAGATTTTTAAATCACATACAAATCACATTTATACCAAACCATAATTGCTAATCAAAATCCCACGATTCAAATCCAAGTAAGAATTGGTCTTCAACTGCCATCGATGCTTTTGATGTCATCTTAGCAATTTAGGTCAGTTTTATTTGTGTTTTTGATGTTATCATTGCATCTGTAAATTGTTTTTCCAATCGAGTCAATTTATAATTTCATCCTTTGTGTTGAAATTCAATGATTGTTTTTCATATATCATTTTTGATTTTTTCCCCTTATACATGATATATTTCTGGAACTTTACAAACTTTACTAACTGCATTGATCCTCATTGTACATGTTATATTTGTAAACTACACAACCCACGTGTGATTGATCCTCTGTATGTCATTTTGTTTGTATATGCAAACCAAGTGTTCGATGTAATGTCGGAATGTAAACTTGTGTTTTATTATTTGTTATTTTCAGGATGATAAACTATAGAATTATGTTCAGATGATGAAGTTGGTTACACGCCAATGTCCCACGCTGTGACAATAATATTTCTATTTGAAAAAATCAAGTACTTCCTTTTGGTTTGTGTATTGATTTCTGAATATTCGTTAAACTTTTAGTTTTGACATCTTAACTTTTTTGATTAATAGTTTATTGAGGAAGCTGAGCGGAATCATGATTGTTAGAAGGGCCACGGACAATTCCACAGTGGTTACTGGTGGTGGTGCAATAGACGTATGTTTATCTTTACTTTTATACAATGTGATCTTTCCAACTCAGTGGTGATTATAACATCATAATTCATATAAGTGGTTTTATTTTGATCATTTAAATGTTTATAGATTAAAGATATTTAGATTTTATGAATGCCCTAAAAAAAATTTGGGGAAAATTGTTTTTGTATGTGAGCCAGAAGATGGCGTTGGAAACAGCCGCTGCCATACAGGTTTTGTAACTCGGATACTATATAATTAGCTATTTTTCCACTATCTTTCTGCTATGTCTGTGCTGCAATGTGTATACATTGACATTTGACGTCATGTTGAAATTGCTTTACATTATTAGTTTATACTCTTACACAAGCTAATAGTGGAATACTAAAAGCAATGCGTATAAAGGAATTTATAATGGTGTGATCTGTTTGCCAAGAGATTATGCTCTTCTGTTATAGTCTTTAAGTATAATTGATGATACAATGGATGTGTGGTCACTTTTGGTTGGATGATTTGTTTCTTATTAATTGATTTAGTTTCATGATGTGTAGGTACTATCTCTAATAGACATGTGTGTTCAAACAGACGATGGGGTAAACCGGTGGGGAATGGCGGTGATACGGGTGTTGCAATGAGGCCTAAGTCGAACAAGAAGATTAGGGATGGGGATGGTGACGATGTGGATCAATTGATGGCTTATGATATTCTATTATACTAGGTACGATTTCTTCTCCATTAATCTTATCATTATCCGAACTTATTTCTTATAGGAATATAGGGGCTGTTTGGTATTGTCGTATCAGGTTAAAAACGTTTTGGAAATGGTGGATTTCTTATGAAACTTCGTATATGGGTTATATGGGATTGGTTATTTGAATATTACATGTGAATATCTCTAATAGGCAGTGGTAAACCATGGTTTTTTATTGGTTCAGTTTGGTTTTAAACTGTCTTGAAAGAATGATTCAGTTTTAAACCGTTTGGACCAAGTGTATATTAAACATAACCCAAATGGCCATATCATGTTAGTCTTAAGAACCGGTCTTTACTCTGTATATATGCACATATCATTTATGATATGTGCATATCAAAATGGCTTATCTGAAATGTGTCAATTAGTGCTAGAGGATTAAATATAGTGAAACGGGTCAATTAGGGCGCGTTTAGTAAAGGAAAAACGGGAGGTTTTCCAGAAATTTTTTCTAGGAAAACCTAAGAAAATAGAAAACGCGTTCAAATTGAGTTTTTTCCAAAAGTTTTCTTGGAAAAATGGAAAACCTGTTTTATAAGTTTATAACTAAGTTTTGGAAAACTCCCTTTATGAGTTCTCCATAGGTTTTCCATTTTAGAAAACCCCATCTAAACACGTTTTCAAGTGTTCTCTAGAGAAAGAATAGCTCCCCCATTCTCCAGAAAACTGAAAAATGAAAACTAAGAAAACTTTTCCATTACTAAACGCGCCCTTAGTCATGCTAATAGAGGAAGTTAATTGATGAAATCATTTGCATTTGTGGCTCAACAATCAGATGGCTCTTCCTATATTAATTTTTCTTTTTCAGGTTACAGCGGATATCCTTGAAAGACATCCCGTCCTTAGTGGCGGCTGAGTGTGACATTTGGTTTATTAAGCTTTCATGTGATTTCCATTACAACACAGCAGCTATATGTATAAGTTTTCCCTTATTACATAAATATTGATGTTGGTATTATTAAAAAGGAAATTTGGTTTTTATATATTGTGCATTTTAGAATTTAAGGTCACAATTCAAGCCTCTACCGATGCAGGTACGCTGAAATTGTGCTTCAGCTTGCATTAACACCTACCTTTTGATTGTATCAACCAGACAACTACTCCAAATGAAAAAAGTATATGTTAGAAAATGGTTTGCTTTGTGTTGCTCAATCTTCTGCTGTGGTAAATTTGCAGGCAAGAAGATTATTCCTGTAATTCATATGAAGTTTATGCGCTTGAAGGTATCTCGATATGCAAACCCTGCACATTTTCTGCATATTAGCGACATTTGTCATTGAGGATTTAATTTTTCCGCTTCTAATATGCAGATATGGAGTTTTTTGGAAACCAGAGCATTGATGATGAAACAAAAAAATGGGGATCCCGGTATTTAAGGATTGGATTTCGTTAATGGATGGTGTTAAATGATACCCATGTATCTCGGGATTTTATTAGTTTATTTTGCATGAAGTTAAAATATTTTAAAAAGGTTAACTGCTTAGTTATTATCCTAAATTGTTTGGAAGTTTTGAATTTAGATAGAAAATGTTATTCACGGTTACGGTTTTAAGTCAATTGTTATAATCTGCAAGAATTAATACATCAGCTTTCATCACAAGTTCATCATTTTCATCAGAAGTTAATCATTTTCTTTACTTATAGTTGTAGGCCGTAGCCATGAGGTCTAAGTTCATACAAGATGGTTAGGGAGGTGCTTCTGAGCCGAACAACAATGCTAATCCACAAAGAGATTCATACCCTTGAAAGGTTCAAAAACCTTAACTCTCTATCTGGTTTTGCTATATGCTTGATTACTGTCAAAATGAGTTTTTTTTTTTTTTTTTTTTTTAAATGTATAAATCAAGTTTTATATAGGCTTTTATTGTTTGTGATAGGCCACAATGGAAGATAAACTCAATTGTATGGAACATCTTATGGATAATCATGGTGCTCTTTGTTCTCATCTTTGGACAAAAATAACACCCACCAGCTAAACATGGATGAAACATATTGAATTTAACTCCAAAAAGACCATACACGCATACTGGTAGCTGAAGAAGGTATGATTACTTTATTTTAATCTAATAGTGATAGCCTAATTTAGAGGTTTTAGTTTCACCCGATTACTTTTTTAATGGTATAATGGGTTAAATAGGAATTGTGCGAAGTCTCATAAAGTGTATTCCCTATGTACAAAACCTTATGTAACGTTTTATATTATAAGTTTTGGACATAAATTCCTTCGAAGAGAAGGATAAGGACTTCCTGTCCTCATATGTTAGTTTTTAAAATTCACTCACTATACCCATAAGTGTTAAGAAGTGTTGGTGAATAAACATAACCTTATAGGTGTAGGACACAAAAATGAGCTAAGTAGATACTCTATAAAGAAATGAATTTCCAAATGTCTACAAGATAAATTGTTGATTGTTTGCGATGCTATATTACACCATGTTGAAAAGAGGTGGGCTCTCAATGTTTGTAGTTTTTATGGTAGTTGTTTTCTTATATAAACTCACATTTGTACTCCATTTTTTGAATAACATATGTGTATTAAAATGGGCGGGTCGCGGGTTTGCGCCAAGTTCGTACAAAATAATGAATTCACACAAAGTCTTTCTACCTAGCCTTAATGTAAGAGCTGTAAGTTGTATTGTAGCTATTAGTTTGTTTTCTTGATACTAACTTTAAATGCAATGTGCCAAACACTTGCTTTGGGCGAGTGCAGACTGCAGGATAAGAAAGACATTACACCTGTTTTGCTTCTATCAAGTCAATGTGCCAAACACTTGGTTTGGGAGAGTGTAGACTGAAGGATGAGAAAGGTAGTTTTTAAATTAAGAAAGTACACATATTGTCATTCTGCAACAGGAAGTTGGGCTTGGTGTTTAAGAATGTGGACTCTTATGAGAGAATGAATAATGATTTGTACGCCCTTTTAACTTCTTATATGCTATTATCAACAACTTCATTTTAGTTTCATTTTTATCCCCTTTTCATATTTAGGTGTTCAAGCAATCAATATGGACTACTCAAGTGTTTGATATTGACTGCATATCTTCGCTCTCCAAGACTATCTACCAATTATAGAAGACGATACTTGCATGTTTATTTTCTTATTAGTTACACACCAAGTTGTTTATCGTATCATTGACACATTACTTAATTTTGCTTAAAAAATAAAGTAACTTATTTACGTTCTTTGTTGTTTGTTAATTCACACACTTAACTCCTTAATGAATAATTTCTTTAAAATTCCCGTAAATCCACGGGTCTATAAGCTATACAATAATAAACAGGAGTCAGAAGTATGGTTATGAAAGCACAAACAAGAGTCAGAAATATGGATATGTGATTAAATGATCATTTGATACGTTATTTTGTTGGTTGTGTCTTTAATCATTTGCGATATGCGTAGTTTTAACCAAAACATGGTTAATTTTTTAATCATTTCTTAGTTATAGTCGTGTCAAGTTTGAAAAATTACTTTGATGCACCTGGTGGATTTTTGCTACCGTTTGGTGACAGACGGCAATAGGGAAGTAAGATCAGATTTTTCATTAACGTTTTTGATTTGTTAAAAGCTCTTAGTAAGGATATCTATAGATTTTGTTGCCAAAAGCCCAAAAGTCTTTGACTCATCAACATTCCAGCTGGAGGACAATATGTCAATTAGGATATCATGGGAATTCTAGATGCTTGATAACCAAAGAAACAAATTGTTTTAGTAACTAATTCTTGGTAAACAACCTATGGATGAACAAATAGCTACCTGAAGATATAAATGGGCTATTAAAAAAATCCATGGGTTAACCATGTTTGTAAAACCATTATTACTAAAACGTATACATTTGAATAATAAGATTCAGAAGGTTATTTATGCATTGGAATAGGACTTTGAATAGTAAGAATTATAACTTCTTTTGTGGGATATAAAATATAAATTTATACTTGAATTATTGATTGGGTCTGTGCAGCTAAAAAAAGATTGGAAGATATGCTTTAGCCACTAGCAATAGCTATGATTAAAAATTAAAGACCTTACTAAAGTCTTCATTTTGTTAAGTTGATATGCATCATACATGAGATGTTTATCAGATAAGGTGGTCTTATCTTTTAAATAGTAGCATTGTTGCAGTTGGCTTTACTGTATTTCTTGCACCTTGATACGGACAAACATTATTGTGTTAAGGTGAACCAATTTTCAGGCTTTCTTGATTAAAAATTAAAGACTCAAAATTAGCATTATATTGAATGGTCACTCTTATCGCTCATGTGGTTTTCCATTTAATCCCGTGAATTCACGGGTCAATAAACTAAGAAGAGTTTGAATTAAGTTGTTCCCTATAAGTGACTTACCGTGAAACCTGATGAAATGGAAAGCCGTTCTCGGTCTTTGAAACTGAAAAAGTTATCGGTCTTTCAAACTGTTAATTTGTTGTAGATCTACGAGATTGTTGGTACTACAATCGAGACTTGATGAATTTGAATTAAGTTGTTGCTATAAGTGACTTACTGCGTGATTTTGATGTTTAAAAAGATTGCTAAAATAGAATGATTTTAGTCACTCGACAAGGTATAAGAGAAATATATATTTGAAGGTTGTGATGGATAAATGTTTTTTGGATACTCCGAGAGTATATGCTACATTTTACATCATTTAACTGTAAGCACTTATACAATACATAATGTTCGACCATATAGCAAACATGTCAAGAGTACGTTACAATTTTTTATAAAATGCCATGAAATGTTATTTGTGTTTGTTGTTACATATTTTATTTATTTTGTTATTACCTTATTTTTTCTCTTTTTCTACAAGAAATGTTTTCAAACTTAATTAGCAAAAAACATTAGATGACCTTTATATCGTTTATAGATTTATTTTTATTTTTATGTAGCATAAATATTTTCTATTCATACGTCTAACTAACGTATCATCTATTCACATAATATCAAAAATCGTTCACTTCTATAAATGTATTTCTTTCCATAATATATTAAAAACTACTATTCTACGGTTCTCCATTTAATCCCGTGAATTTCATGGGTTAATAAGCTAGTATTAAATATGTATACAAATTTGTCCATTATGATTTCTACACAAGAATTTAAATCTCTAGGATTTTCATTTCCTTTGTAGAAATTCATTTCCATTCTATAGTGTAACTATAGAGTTCAAGATTAACTACGTTACCAACTAGTTATCTTTTTGGACTGCATCTAATTATTCATAGTATGAGTAATTTGCCAAATAAACATTTGCATTTTATTAACAGGCATACCACGATCCTGTAACTCATAACCCTCAACATATTCTACAAATATTTGAGATATCCTTGCGGATCTATGAAAAGAATTCTATCATCTTGATATTTAACACTAACATGTTAAATTCTCATTATGACTTTGCTAGCGTATTTAGAAGATTATGTATCTTGTGATTTTTTATCTTTTGAAGATAAAACTCCCACTCGCCTTTTGCAATTTATAGATTTACCTATAAATGCTTAGCAAATAGAGCAACACAAAACTTGTTCTCTTTTGGGACTTTGCAGATACATATTGATAGTTCCTAATCTTAATTTGTTAATAACCTACCCAACAAGTAGTTTAACAAATTCTGAACTTCAATTTTAAGACTTAATGTGATTCAACACATTCCATAATCAAAGGTGTCTTATTAATCTTCTAGGTTGGAGTCTTAATTGAGTATATCCAATTCATACTCAATTTTCTAACCTTGATATCTTTAGGAAGAGTAGAAGATATAGTTATCTTTAATCAAACAATATAACAAGAGTTTGATTCTCCTAACTGAACATACCATAAACACTATGTATTTCATTAGGATTAATATTGTAAGTCATTCTTACAATATATATAAGATAAACATATATATCGTTTTGGCTTACCTATTTATCCAACTAAATCAACTTAATGGTACAATAGATTTTCCAAGCCAATTGCATACTTTATAACATAAGTGCCTTTTAGCCCAAGCCACTTAATTTCTATGTCTTACCAAAAAGACATAAACTGTTATAATCCCAATGTACGTTATAGATCATTGATCAACTCAATGACTTCTTGTATATGTCTTAATTAAAAAACATAACAAGTTAACGTCTTACTTTGTTATAAGTCTTATAACAATAAAAAACTTCATATTTATATCTTTATACTTAAATATAAATATGCATAACTAAAGTAAATTTTGAAACCCACAACTTGGTTTCAATAGTATTTCAAGTTAATTTATTACTTCATATATTTATGTCATTCCAAGAATACATAAACATTCAAATTATGAAGTAGTATAAGATTACTTCATATATTTATGTTATTGCAATAATACATAAATATTTACATTTGAAGTAGTCTTATTATCATATCGACACTTGTTCTAATAATTATCTAATTTTAGAAACTTGTAAATTAACATAGTTTAATCACATCAGCTGAGACTGTAATGATGAAAGTATGTAATTTACCTTTTCATTAATATCTAGTAATGAAAGTAGATATAAACTCCAAGTGTTCTATAAATTAGAATGTGTATAAAACACATTAGAACATTGATCTCTTACCTTACAGTCAAGAGAATCCTATAAATCATATTCCTTAATGTTGTTGCTTGCACACAATAAGATTTCTCCCACTTGTGCATGGAACAACATCATGTATCAGATAAACAACACGTCAATAGTTTGCTTATTTGATCAATATGATTGTGTCATAGATATAAGTAGATATAGAATCACCTCGTCTAGTAAGGAAACGTACACGACTATTCTTAATACCACAAGTGTCTATAATTGGAAAGTATTTTATCTCAAGAAATTCTAGAGATAATCTGGGTAACTACCAAGACTTGTAGCTCCCACTGAATTTAAGATCACTACATGAACTCATTATTCAGTTAATGACAACACAATGCTCCCACTGGATTTGACAACATTGTAAGTGTTGCATCACCAGTAAAAGCAAATAGCGTGCTGTTTACTTTCCTACACCTTTGATGAATCCCTTACGTATCATTACTAAGGTACTTCAAAGAATGTATTCTACTTTTGTCAATGATGGAATATCCATCAATGCAATTAACTTGAAAGAATTGGGTATGCAATTTCTTCCTTAGTTAGGTCTACCATCCCCATCATGGTATGTAGCACCTTTAAATGGTTAAAGCATAACAACTAGATCAAGCATTCTAGTTTGCCTTTTACCAATTTTGCGGTAATTAGTCTAGCTTCTAAATTAATAACTCCTAACCATGCAATTTCTTTAAAAAAAAAATTCGCCATGAGTTATTTCTTAGAATTTAGACAATTCTAATTTTCCTATTATACCTTTCTCATTCATGAAAAGGAATAGGATTTAAGTCTTACTCTTCACACGGAAAGTAGACTCGGTTTATTCTTTTCAGTAAAAATTGACTCTATCCATCACACCTACGGGTGTAGATCAACTTTCCACTAAAAGAATGTTCCACGTTTACGGTTTTATCGTTGCATTTAATACATTAAAAGAATTTTCAAAATTCAATTTTAGTATTTTCGATAATAGTTTTTCAAGAAAATTAAACACCCACGGTAAATAAAATTTAACCATTTAATTTTCATTGAAAACTAGGATCCAAATTGACGTCGTTTCATCACATCAGCTGAGGCTGCTAGCAATGAAAGTACTCAATAAGGTAGAGCTACACTCAATTGCCAATATACAATTGCAATTCCTAGAAACATGGGACTTACATTATTTTGCCAACATCAGTTGCAAAATGTAAGCATGTTTCATCCCCAAATCTTTATGCCTTGACGCCGTTTCATTACATTAGCTGAGGCTGCTAGTAATGAAAGTGCTCAATTAAGTTAACCAATTTAGAAACGTGTAAATTGACGCCGTTTCATCACATCAGCTGAGGCTGCTAGCAATGAAAGTGCTCAATTTACCCCTTTTGACTACCATTCTTTGAAAACCATTACATCAGCTGAGGCTGCTAGCAATGGTAGAATGTCATCTTAGGTGTTTCCGTATTAATTGGTCGGCATATTACTTAAATTTAAAGGGTATAAATTTTTGATGTGTTAAATCAAAAAATATGTACAAAGATGTCATGCATTCATCTTTGTATCATATATTTTCAAAACCAGTTTACTCATTTGTAAGCTCAAATCATCAAAGTTTTTAATTGAGGCGTTGAGAAACTTACAACATTGCCTTAAGATGCTTCGTATGTATCATGGTGTACTTGGTAAGTCTAAAATTGACGCACAGGCGAGCGGAGGAGCAAACGTTTACCCTAAGGTAATTAAAAACGCGCCCCTTTAAGGTCACAATTTAATGCGAACCAACCTTATACCCACTTTATAGTTTGTCAATTTTAGGTCCGCCGCTTCGACCACTTAGTACAGTCGCATCAATCAACTAAAACTTATGATTTTCTTGCTTAAAACAATTTATGTAGTAAATTATTAATTGCTAGTCTCGCCTGGGAGCAAATTACCGTGCGAAGCGAACCACTGTCGGCACATAAGACTTGGCAATTAAATGGTTTACTACAAAGGTTTCATAGTTATTAGGTTCATTTATTTTTTTATTTGAAAAATTACCCTCTTTGTTGTTACAATCCATCATAATTAAACACAAAGAACAAGTAATAAAAAATAAAATAAATAAACACTTAATAACACGTATATGATCATTAACAATATCATATAGCCACATGCAAACCTTTTTGATAAATCCTATTAATTATCTATGTGAATTTTAATGTATCTAATCAATAAAACTCCCATTGGTTTTCGAGCTCATTGTACCCAATGGACCACAGACGCCAAATAAATTTGGCCGCGTAAGTTTTGATTAATTAGATACCACATTGCACATAACCAATTTTAATTAATATATTAGGGTCTTCCCTAATTTAAGATTTATCTTAAAACATGTAGCAATTAAACAACTAAGCATTCCATGACAAAATATGCAAGATTTTGTCATGGATCCCATATTGCACATATAATCATGTAAACACATATTATCATGTCAATATATATACGCAATCTAATTAATTAACGACATCACATAAGGTACTCATTAATTAATCCCTAAAAATTGCATGCAATCCTAGGGTTTCTACAAGATTTTTAATCAAAAAACTAAAACCTAAAATAATTATATGGGTGTCGACCCAATTAGGGTTTACTAAAAAATCAAAACCCTAGAAAATTAATTGCATGTATCTCAACAAGATTCAATTTTTAAGGTTTTTAGTAATTAATTACATGTTAAAAAACCGAGGCTCATGATGCCACTGTTGGAATATGTGAATCATAAAAGGACTATAAACACATAAACATCAAAGCTCGCGCAGCGGAATAGATCTACAATAACATGTAAATAATTAACTAAAAATTAAATAGAAAGCGTACCTTTTTGATTTCTAGCAAGAACAAGGAATCGGATCTACAAGAACAAGATAAACCCTAACTAGAGTTTATAATATGGATCGGCCTATATGGGACAAATAGGGAAAATAACACCACAAGCTAAAGTAAGCTTGTTACTCGTTCTTGTACACACGTAATACTAGCGTTCCAATGGGAAAATCTTGGTTCTAATCACAAAACAAATCCAACACTTATGATTAACCAAAATCGGCAAAACCCTAGGAGTTAGGGATGTATGCCGATCGGCCAAGCAAGAGGGAGAGGAGAAAGAAGTTGGAAAGTTAGGGATTAGGGCTAGAGAATTAATGAATACATGCATATGTATTTATAGGCTTTTCTTGGCTTGCTCCCCACTCCAAGTAATCGACCAAGATAACCCTAGGGAGGGTATTCGGCCGATCATAGGGTATAGAAGGGTTTCTAGATCCTTCTTGATCCCTATTTTCTTTCTTAGTCCTTGTAGTTAATATTTAACGTCCGTTAAACAAACTTCGTTAAATACTAACGACCGTTAAGTTAATTTGTTTTGTGAAATGAATAAATAAAATATAAAATATATTTAATTTATTCAATCCATTGAAACTCTTACGTATTGTGTGCAATCCCGAGTCTCGGGTTCGAAACCGGACATATAAATATTAATTTATATCCACAAACTCTAACAATATATATATATATATATATATATATATATATATATATATATATATATATATATATATATATATATATATATATATATATATATATATATATATATATAACAGGAGGCGTTACACGTAGATAATGCCACATAAACGCCACCTCAATGCCACATAATCAATTTATATGCTACCTAATCACATTTTGTCCACCTAAGCAACTATTAACCAACTAAAATTCGGATTAAATTTTTAAAAAATAGGGAGTTCCCAAGATTCGAACTTGGGATGGTAGGAACAAATAAACAACACCTCAACCATTGGAGCATTCCAATTGTTGTGTTAAAGTTTTCAACTCAAAACCTATATCCTAAGGTTTACAAAATATGACACAAATTCTATAAAACATATCTATTTCTTATTAAAAAAAAACATACGCATATTTTTCCAAGAAAAACCTAATCATCAAACCTCTGAACTCTCTCCAAGAAGAAAACTCTATTATGATTTTAGGGTTTTAAATTTGAAGATCCTTCTGTAAAGAGTCAAACCAGGTGTGATCTTTTTCCTATCATATATAATTTTAGGGTTTTACTTATTATGTGATTTGTTCGTTTGAATCTTTCTTCGTGTAAGGCTTTTTAACTGGATTGTTATATGCTGATGTTCAAGAAGCTATGAACTAATTACATTCGACCGCAACAAAAACATGTAATATGTGTTATTTGATTTCAATGATGTTTGTGTTTATTATTGTTTAGTTAATACATGTCCATGCAATAGGGATGAGAATAATCAGTAAACAGTAGCCGAGGCTATGAAGTAACTTGAAGAGTTTGACAAGGATTGTTTCCTGTGGTGACTTACTATATAGCCTGTCTCCCATTGTTCGACCCTAACAACTTCTCTATCTTTAGAAGCAAACAAAGGTTGATGAGTTGATTCCAAAAAGGACTTGTGAGTGTCTAAGTGATATATATGTCTTTGGTTTTATGTGCATATTTGTGATTGTATGTGTTAGAGTTATAAGGACAAGCGACCTTTTGTTGATGCTGTTGTATGGCATGATGGTGGAGTTTGGAGAGTTTCTATGCACCCACAATTATTCTTGGTATGGATGTATCTCAGGGTTCTCCTGGCCAATTTGATGTCCCGTCTATTGCTGTGGTAAATTATTGCTCTCTTTTTGGTTCTCTTATAAAGACTTTGGTGAATTTTTTAGTAGTTTGTTAAATTCATATTGTAATGGTTTGCAGGTGGTTAGCTCAAGGCAATAGGTTTGATTTTAAGCATAATAATTTCTCAAGCTTTGTTCGACATCTCAACAGTTATGTAATTGCTCTGTTCCATTTGATTTTTTTTTTATATGATTATATGTTGATAATTGTTAGTTATCATGATTAGTATGTTTAGAGTTTATTTTTAGAGACTATATTTGTTGGTGACTCACGTGTAGGTGACGGTCATTATCGCTTGGTTAATTGAGGTGAGCCGCCTTTTTATATATCCAATTTCTCATGTACCATGTTCCCACGCTATTTTTCTCAAATATGAAGTAAAACAACGCCAACACCAAATGCAGGAACAGCTAATGCAGCTACGCAGCCCATGGCAGTTGTGCGTACAGGTGAGATGCATACAGCTAACTCATCCGGTTGGCTAACAGTATTTTCATATATGTCATTGCGCATACCGGTTCCTGATATGTCTTTTTGTCCACCATATAGGCCCACCGATTGAGTACAAAACAATCAGACCTTTCAACTGCATATGTTGTCTTTCTCTCAGTGACCAAAGAATTGTTGACAAACATTTCATTATTCAGCAAAATGCTGAGTTTAGTGTGTATACATCTTAATTTGAGTTTGATATTTTTAATTATGTTTCTTTTTCTTTTTCATTCATTTTCTATGTAAAATCGTTACAGGTCGGAAGAATGACAGTTGGTGGTTTGGGCCTCCAATTAAGGACTCTGATATGTCTTAAAGATTAGGTATAATAAGGTAACTTTAGTTTTAATTTCATATAATTTTTTGTTTAATGATCAGGTAATAATAGGATTTATCATAGGATAGCGTGAAAGTTTGATTTATTTGCAGCTTGAAAGAGCTGTTTGATAATCACAATGAACGCACCTCCTATTCCATTTGACGAAGGATGGAGTTTTATGGAGACTGGGATAACGAAAGTGAAGAAAATTTCAGAACTCCCAAAGTAAGAGCATATATATATTTAATCCACTTTTAATCTGACAAACTTATTAAAGAACCTCTTCTAAAGCATGATTTTGATCTTATTTGCAGAGTTCAACTGGTCGTTTAATACAATAGCCATGGAGAAGCTGCTTTGTCTATTCAGATGGGAAACATGCAGATGTTTTAAGGTATTTTGCATCTTTACCACTAAATTGCCCGTTTTGGATTAACAGCAAGATATGTTAATATTGGCACGTGTGGAAGAAGGTAGATTACAAGAATCCTATGAATTGAATAGTCCTATAGTTTTTTGAATAAACTGATATAGGACGTCTAATGCATTGGTACACACTTTGGCAAGTATGGACCCATTTCCTTATAAACTTTTTTATGTGACCCCGTAAGACAAACGTAACCTGATAATGGCCTGTGTTAAAACTTAAAACTATGTAGTTGGCTTAAATTGAGTTTGTCTAAATTTCACATTGATATTTATACATATGCAACTTTTTATGTTTTGTTATTGCAATGTTTCAATTAATGGCACGAACTCAAGAATGTTTGTGTCTGGTTCTTGTGATGCAACTGCACGTCTTTGGGACACTCGTGTTGCAAGTAGAGCAGTAAGGACATTTCTTGGTCATGAGGGTGATGTTAATTCTGTAAAGTTCTTTCCAGATGGAAATAGATTTGGAACTGGATCAGACGACAGAACTTGCAGACTATATGACATCAGAATTGGACATCAGTTACAAGTTTACCCTCTGCAGCAGCAGGGCGGTGGTGATGCTCCTCATGTGACGTCTATTGCGTTTTCAATATCAGGTCGACTTCTTTTTGCTGGCTATTCTAATGGAGATTTCTTTGTATGGGATACTTTATTGGCAAAGGTAAATGTGGTGATTTTTCGTGAATGGGTAAATTATAATTCTGACACGTGGGACTGTCGGGCTTATTCTAAAATGTGGTACATATTGTAATAGCTCCACGAACAAGAGTCAGATTTGTGATTTTACATTATAAATTTTGATTTCTTCTTATTTTCTGCCAGATTTGAGTTGTGGTTTTTTTGTTATAGGTAGTTTCAAGCTTGGGGTCTCTTCAGAACTCGCACGAGGGTCGTGTCAGCTGTTTGGGTTTGCATTAACAATTAAAAAAACACATACATACACAACATATGCCACATCTACAGTTACTGTTTCAGGGTGATCATTGAAGATGATTCGAAAACTATTACAGCAACATGTTTCAGCCCAGAAAAGACTCATGGGCAACAGATTGTCTAAAAGTTATCGCAGAGATAGAGAATAAAGACCCGTACAGAGTCCCACCAGGCTTAAGAGTTCTTGAAAACATACGACACATATTCCAAATTCACTTTGATATAAGGAGTAAGAAAAACTGACCAATATTCATCGTCGACACCGCAATTGACATAGAACCCCTGCTACTAACCGCTCCCACGGCAACTACAGAAGACGTTGGTTCATCATCTGCAGCAACAGAGATCTTAGAAGAAACATACAACCCAGATATGAGTGGAGACTCCTCAACACCAGCACCAACAATCGAGTCTCTGTTAGAGAAAAATGAAGGCGACATTCAAATGCCAGCAACATCTGCCAGAAAACAGCTATTTGGAAGTACAACAGAAGAAGCAGTCGCGCCCAACATGAAAAAGCAAAAGCACGAGTAACGAAGAAAAGAAAGGCAACGCCCGACAGCTGTAGTGTTCTACAAACTTTGTATTATATGTATGATATCATTTGTGGTAGTAACCTAACTGAAACCGTAGACATATGACTATCGTAGTAGGTAATAGCATTCGTCTGTATCGAGCAATGATGTGTAAGGGTATTAATTTTCAACTACTAACACCTTTATAAATTCCAGTACTAATTCCCAACTGTTACTTACAAAATACATTTCCACAAAACTATAGCAGGCACCAAACACATACTAATAACACAAAGAGCTTCAAACAATTGTGTATACAAAACTACCATACTAAATGATATCTTTTGACCTAAACACAATGATATTCTATCAATCACATTCGACGCCATAATTGTTTATAACTAAGTTGGCAAAAGTTGATGATGACCAAACCTGAGGTCTTTGAAGCCTTTCTCGCCTCAATATTCTTCTTACTGAAGGCAATCTCAATTGCATCATCATCATGGTCATCAACCCAATAAAAGTCCTTAATGTGCTGATCAAGATCAGTAAAATAATACTGTGCTACTTCTTGACTTTCAATAGTTTCCGGCCCCTAGAGATAGTGAAAAATATTAAAAATTTCAAAAACAGCTATTATGTATAGTTGCTATTCAAATTTTCATAAACAAACCTTATATTACATTATTTTGTATTACGTTGCTTTGTTTCCCAATTCTTTCTTCCACGCCTAATTCTTGGGCATTGTACAGAATGATAACACTGCATTAGTCTTCTTGTCAGAGGCCTTAACAATTCGTATTATGAACATTTGCATAAAGTTTTTGACTTTTAGTAAAGATGGCCAGAAGTAGTGAAGGAAGTTGATCAATAGCCTTATGATGTGTGAACCACCATGATCCTACAAAACACACGTAATGTTTTATAAGCATAAAAAATGGCAGATACTTGATATTGTCAACGCACAATAGTAACAGTTATTGGTACACACCTGATGAGCCATAATCAACAAGTGTCCATATCTCAATTCCTTAACATGTTATAACTTTTACCAAATTGGAGGCCAAGAATATTCTTAATGTTTTGAATGTAGTTTTGCTGCAATTTATGATGTCGTATATCAATAGATGAAAATGACTTAAAATGTCAATGATACTGCCAATACTAATGGCACTAATAAAATTTGAATGGAAAATGATACTTTTACATTGTTTAATTTGGAAAATGATAATTATACTAATAGGAGAAATTAGAACTCTTAGATATGTTATTTACTTTGTTTTGATAGGCACTAAAGTGTTCGTGACAGTCTTTTTTGCTGGAGTTTTAATGTCACATTATGCATGACATAACATAACCAAAAGCTCTAGAATCACAACTAAGTACGTATGCTGAACATCACCTGTAGTAATGTCTGTTAAGCTATCAACTAAACTTGCTACTTATTTTAAGAGTTGCCAAATTTGAGGAGAAGTGGCTGTAGATTTTTCCAAAAGTTAATGAAGAGGTAACTTTTATAATTGAAATGTTTTGAACTATTTTGCATCTGATATTTGAGCAAGCAAAAATGTTAAATTCAGATTTGTTTGAGAGTTTCTTAAAAAAAAAAAAAAAAAAAAAAAAAAAAAAAAAATCCTTTTCCATCTATGTATAAAGGAGATAAACAACTACTTGGCTCCTAAAGTTAGTCGATGGTAAGCTTAGACCATTTGGGCTCGGCTGGCGTTACAGAAATGTGCGGTTGGGTTAAGATAGATACGAGCCAATTGTGTTTGTGAATTGTCCTGTTTCGACACAAATGCAATATGAGTACTAAATAGATGTGTGTGGTGTGTCATTGAAATCAAACTTTGAAGCATAAATTTACTTTGTATATTTTAATTGTTCTATAAATCTTAGCGTTCTTTTGAGATCTCAAATTTTGAACTAAATTTACTTTGCATATTTTAATTGTTCTGTAACTTTGAACGTTTATTGGGCTTTTTAATTGTAATGTACTTTATTCTTACAAATATCTTTGTATAATAAACATTTATTAACACCATTCTTTAGCTAAATTACCTTTTTTTTTAATTTATTACTCCATAATAACATATGTGTCTGAATGTACATCACAATAAAGCTTGAACCAGAAGAACAAAGGGATGCAGACGCAACAAGTACCGGGAGGAATGGTTCCCGTTCAGATAGTTGGATATGCATATCCTGGAAAGACTAATTTGAGTGTTGATTATACCTATAGCTTAATTTTCGTTAACTTAAGTTTTTTAACCATATTTATAAGGCTTACTCGCCCATCACACGGGCTATGCTTTGATACTTTGTTCTTGCGTACCACTTTCAAGCTTTTTTTTCTCTCATATTCGATAACCGTTTACTTCCTTTCGTTAATAATGAATTCAATAAAAAATTTGGTACGTTTATATTTTATTTTTCGTTAACTAATACCTTCAAGCAATATTTATAACTGATTCCCGTCCATCGGCCGGGCTTCCCAAACAATACACAATTGCTTGCTGCAGTGTGCTCAACAACAACTATTAATAAAAGTAAACGCAAATTACCACAGGCATGCATGTTTCTTCAATGGTGAGTTTTCATCCATGACAAACAATATGCAACTGTCTCAAAAGTGAAAAATAAATACATTGAAAATTATTTTTTGTCAAATTGTTTAATAATTAATAACTGTAAACTAATTTTTATGTTTAACACATTAACAAACAAGGCCTACTTAACTAATATCTTACAAGGAACTTTATAAGTCATGCCCGCCCATCGGGCGGGCCTTGAAAGCTAGTATATATATATATATATATATGTTTTAATAAACTCAGCTAGTAAAGTACCTCAAAGTTCGGAGATGTTTATAAGAATTGTCGAAATCTCTCTTCGCAAAACTAAAAGGTGCTTTTCCTTTGCCATTTATCACCATAACTCCTTCTCTTCCTTTAATAAGAAAGGATTTCTTCAATAAGCATTCAGCCCAAATCATCCCATTCTCCGGCTGATCCTAAAATATATGAAATTATTAAACTGATTACTCATAAACTGAAAAATATGTAATTTTATATCGAACAGAAAATGTAATTTTATAATATATATATATATATATATATATATATATATATATATATATATATATATATATATATATATATATATATATATATATATATATATATATATATGGTGGCGTTATTGTGATGTACACCCTTAAAGTAGAAAACAATAGGTACACTTGTGGACCATTGGATCAAACCTTATTGATGAGATTCAAAATTAATTAGATTGGTGCATAATTAATGAGTTTAATGACATTAATATTAATAAATATAAGTTTGAGGGCATTTTCGGTAAAAAGCATTACTATTAATAAATATAAGATTGACACATTATATTTATCAAACTAATTTTCTTGATACATTTTTAAAGACACGAGTAATACGAGTAATAAATATATGTACCAATACATAAGACACATAGTGTATTACGAGTAATAACACAAGTGTAAAACGAGTAATAAATATATGTACCAATACATAAGACACGAGTAATACGAGTAATAAATATATGTACCAATACATAATACATAAGACACATAAATATATGGCCGAGCATGACACACAAGTGTATTACGAGTAATAAATATATGTACCAATAATTAATGGAATTGCGATCAAATATGATAAATAGATGTTAAATAGCTTAATTTGCCACTTTAGAAGGACATAGCTTTGGTACGTGCATGCAAACATATATGTTAAACATTTTAAGGCAAAAGTAGCTTGTGAGATTTCACTCGTAAATATATTACAAGTTTCATTATAAGTAATTTATAATAGTGTAAAAGATTACATGAGTCATCTAATATCACGACTAAGAATTTTATAGATTAACCACATAAGCAAATCTACTTATTTTAAGGGTGTAAACCTAGTTATAAGTAGAACATGTTTTTAGGAATTAAAGGGGCGATTCATATGGGATCTGGGATAACAGTTTCACACTTTAAAACAAGTACAAACCCCAAAATACCCTTAAGCATATATTAATTAGTTTTGCTATATTATTAATTGAAAAAGACACATGTCAATCCCTTATTGGTGCCTATTGTATCCTATTTTAAAGTGTACACCATATGAACATAAATATATATATATATATATATGTATATGTATATATATATATATATATATATATATATATATATATATATATATATATAGGGGAACTTTCTTACGAGAACCATTTTATCTGCGAGAACTGAGAGAACCACAAAAAACATACATGCACGCCTTTTAAAATAAAATAAAAATGCATGCAAATCATCAATAATCGTAAGTATCCTCCTATGTTCTTCAATATCATCATGAACTCATCCTCTTTTTTCACAAAAACCTTACACAAGGCCGCAATATTGTCGTTGCACGCCTTATAAGAACATACATGCACACCTTCAAAGAAAAATGTTGTATTTCCAATTTCTTATCAAATTCTTTAGAACAACTATGTTTTTTTTAAAACATATATGTTGTTTTTAGAACATATGTGCAAAAATACAATTATTGAAGGCGTGCATGTATGTTTTTGGTAGTTCTCTCAGTTTTCGCAGATAAAATGGTTCTCGCAAGAAAGTCTCACTAAAATATATATATATATATATATATATATATATATATATATATAACAAGATGTGTATGACGTCATCAAATGCTTGATTGCCCAGTAATGCCATGTCATAATGCCAAATTAGCAAGATTTTATTAAAATTTGCCACCTAGGCAGGATTTTATTAAAATTTCATTTTTTTTAAATTAAATCCGGATTTTATTTGTGTAAAAATTTATGTTGTAGGATTGGAACCTAGGTCTAGGCATCCACACACAAGCATGTCAACCAGTGGAGCACATGAGTTTTTGTGATTGATAATTGAAAACAATAAAGACATGCTAAGAGGAATCGATACACTGTTAAGGTGGTTAAACCTTTGTGATTTTGTGTATATGATATATTGAGTTAATATGATTAAGTATGTGGAATCTACTTAATCACACTTAGAAGGTTATTTGTATTATGAAAATGGAAAGTAATGCTTTAGTAACGAACAATGAACATGCAATGTTAACACCAAACGATTCCATATTATTAAGATAATAATACGAGTGATCTTTTCTATCACTAGGGTTACAACCTTGAATTTTATGTTTCTATGTCTTGTGATATTGTTTGTGTTTGTTCTTGAGAGATATTAAATTAAGCACTATCAAAAGAAGACACTTTAAGACACTTTAAAGTTAGTCTAAAATCTTTCTTTTATAGTTCAAGAAAGATCTTTACAATAATGTTAAGTCTTGTCGAACAACTTGCTATCTTATCTTATGTGTGTCAGTAACTAAGATACAACATGTATCTATGTTTACAACTTGTTCTGTGAATATAAGATAAAGACTGAGCACATGGGTTAAGATATTATCTACCGTGTATAATTGACTTTAGTATACTTATCCATTCAGTCAACCAGACTTAACGATAGAAGAGCAGACTTAATTCTGTTACTCACCAGAATTAATCGCTAGCAGACTTAATCTTCAACGACCAGACTTAACCAGGTAGCAGACTTAACCAGGATTAACACTAGCAGACTTAACCACCAGACTTAATCACTTAGAGAATTTCCCGATACTTAATCTTCAGAATATTTAATTCCCAAAAATCCTCCCCTAAACATGTGAACCCTTTTCAAACATGTTTTTCTGAATTAAATGAGGAATTGTGAAGATCTTTCAAACACTTCATAGTCAAACCCTTGGACTGAACTTTCTTCTATTCTGAAAGGTTAATATCTAACTCAGTAACTCATCTGCTTTCTGATCTTTGACTTCAACAATATCAATACACATCTTCAGCTTCAAACATTGACCTAAAAGATGGTGCAATTTCCTTGGATGGAGGAATTATAAGAGGCAATGGTGCTGTGTATCTTGGATGCTTGTTTCAACAAGTGAAATCATCTATCAGCATGCCTTTCCAAGTGATGAACAAACGTAGTGAACTGAAATTGAAACTTTTATTCGTTTGACCTAGATAGAACTTTCTCCTTTGGAATGCTTCATCCCTTCTGAATATATATAATACTCCAGAATCAGCTCTATTCTTGTCATTTTCAACTTCCATGTCATCATCTTGTATGCTCTTGTCTTTTCCTCCCTTTTATTGGTTAATCTTCCTTGGGCTTTATTTCCTCCCCTGAGATGTTTCCTCCCTGGATTGCAAATAATATTTCACCCCCTGTTTGGAAGATCTCTCACAATGTACCAAAATATTTCTCCCCCATCATCTGAGCTATCAATTAGAACTTGTTATCAGACAATGTTGTACATGTAGCCATCAATTCCTTAAGAGTTTAATTTGTTGCCCTCATCACTTCTAGGTGTGTTAACTCCTATGAGAGGTGATTCATGGGGCATTTGACTCATTATCCATCAATGGATGGTTTTACTGAGTCCTTTTGAAAATCCTTTTTAAGAAACTTTTGCCTTAGCAGTATGTACTTGATTTTATTATGAAAAACCATACTGCTATCAACCATTTTGAAGGGATTAAGTGTATAACAGACACTTAATCAAAATTTCGGTTTAAAGCAACCTCTGGTTGTGTGAGAACCAATGTTTTCAGTTATAAATAACTGTCTGTGTAAAGATAAACCTATTCAAAAGGCTTTCTTGACAGGGTTTCCAGCTCATAGTAATTGTGTTTCTAACACAAGTGTTAGATGCACTTTCACTAGCTGTTCTTTCTATCAGATGTCCTTAGACTTGTTCATTATACTTAAAAGTATAAAATGATAGAAAGTGAGTTGAATCAGTTACTATCTGATCAACTAAGTCATCAATTCAATGTGAAATATCATAATCAAGCTTCAAGAAAGAAGTTTTAAGGAGGTTTGAAATTCCCAAACTCTTTCTATCATAAACCTATTATGTCAGCAACTGATATTATCATTCTGCTGCTTCCATTTCACTTGAAACATCCTTTGTGTTTATTTGTTCATACCTGAAATTGTTAGTCTAAAACCAAAAGAACAATGTACAAAGTACTTGTCTTGCATTAGAATAAACATAGAACTAACTGTATGAATAACACAATTTAAATTTGTACAAACAGCACAAACTTTTGTAATAGCAGTATTAACTGACAAAGCATAGCAGTACAAACAAAAATTTATGTACAAAAACATATTAGATTGAAAAATTTAAGGATTAAGCATTCCAATACTTGCAACCAAGTATTGAAACCTTCCAACATCAAAAGCTTTTGTTAGCAGATCTGCAAAGTTGTATTCTGAAGCAATTTTAAGAACTTGAATTAATCTTTTCTCATTGCAGTCTCTTATAAAGTGATGTCTAATTTCAATGTGTTTTGTTTTAGAATGTTGTACAAGATTTTTAATAATGCAAATTGTACTACTACTATCAATATGAATGACAGTGTTTAAAAAATTGTACCCATAGTCAAGAAGTTGGTTTTGAAGCCATAGGACTTGAGCACAGCAACTTGCAGCAGCTACATATTCAGCTTCAGTTGTTGAAGCAGCCACAATTGTTTGCTTCTTACACTGCCATGAGATAAGTCTACACCCAAGGAATTGACATCCTCTAGTTGTTGACTTTCTGTCCAAGCTAGCACCAGCATAATCACTATCCGAAAATGCTACCAAGTCAAAAGGTGACTCTCTAGAATACCATAAACCCAACCTAGGTTGACCCTTGAGATATCTAAAATCCTCTTGACTGCTGTTAAATGAGAAACCTTTGGAGTTACTTGAAATCTTGCACAAACACAAACAGAGAACATGATGTCAGGTCTTGATGATGTAAGATACATCAAAGATCCTATCATAGATCTGTATGTGTGTACATCCACATTTTCTCCATCTAAGTCTTTTGGAAGTGGCTTCTCAGAGTCCATTGGTGTGCTTGCCATTTTTGAATCAGCAAAGTTGAACTTCCTAAGTATCTCAACAACATATTTATCTTGACTAATAAATATGCCTTCATATGACTGTTTAACTTGCAAACCCAAAAAGAATGTAAGTTCCCCCATGGAACTCATCTGAAACTTATCATGCATAAGCTTCTCAAACTCCAAACACATCTCCTTCCTTGTAGATCCAAAGATAATGTCATCCACATACACCTGCACTAACAGAAGATCCTTCTTGTGCTGTTTGATGAAAAGTGTCTGATCAATCTTTCCTCTTTGAAATCCATTCTCTTTTAAATAGGAAACCAGTGTTTCATACCAAGCTCTTGGTGCCTGATGCAGGCCATATAGAGCTTTTACAACTCTGTATACTTTGTCTGGATGGTCAGGATCAATGAACCCGGTTGTGAGACATACACCTCTTCTTCAATTGTGCCATATAAAAATGCACTCTTGACATCCATTTGGTAAACTGTGAAGCCTAAAAATGAAGCATAAGCTAAGAAAAGCCTAATTGCCTCAAGTCTTGCTACTGGAGCAAAAACTTCATCATAGTCTATACCTTCTTGTTGTGTGTACCCTTGGGCTACTAATCTAGCCTTATTCCTAATCATTATGCCCCTTTCATCCCTTTTATTCTTGAAAACCCATCTAGTGCCAATTACCTTTGCATCCTTAGGTAAATCAACTAGCATCCATACCTTCTGAATCTTGAATTGAAGAAGCTCCTCTTGCATAGCTTCTACCCAGCTTGAATCATCTAAGGCTTTCAGAATGTTCTTTGGTTCATCTTGTGAGAGAAAACATACAAACAAGCAAGAGTTTGAAAACTCATGCTGTTTTGAAGCATAAAGGGCATCAAGAAGCCCTTGTTGGTCTGAAGACATCAGTTGTTGCCTTGTCTTCACCCCTGATTGTACATCTCCTATCACATTTTCTAGGGAGTGGACTTTGTGAATCCTGGTGTGTGGTGTAAGTGGAACATGAAAGTTTGGTGGGAGATTGCTCAAATCCACTTCATCTTCTGTTAATTCTGCTTCCTTTGTTAATTCTGCTTATTCAGTTAAGTCTGTTTCTTCAGTTAAGTTTGTTTCAGCAGCATTATTGATAGCAGAACTATTTTCTTGTTCCTTTGTTCCATCTTCTTTGCTTTTATCTTCAACATCTTCTTTAGCTTTACCAGAAGAAGATTCACCAATTGTTGAAGTTGATTCCACACTTGTACTTGACCATATTGGCATCCACACATAATCTTGATTTGTCTCCTTTTCTAACCTTGCCTCATCTGTTGCTTGTGAACCTGAAAAATCATTAGTTTCTGCAACAACAGGCACATAATTCATTGAATGGGTTAGAGTTTCAAGATCAAATAGCCATTTTGGTCCTTGACCTTCTACATTGGATTTATTCTCCAAAAACTCCACATGTAGGTTTTCCTCTATAATCCTAGTTCTTGTGTTATATACTCTAAATGCTTTGTTATTAAGAGAATATCCAACAAAGAATCCTTCATCTGCTTTACCATCAAACTTTCCAAGATGGTCTAAGGTATTGAGAATTGTCACATGACATCCAAAAGGTCTAAGAAATCCTATTGCAGGAGTTCTACCTCTAAAAATTTCATATGATGTCTTATTGTGAGGTTGTACAACTAAAACTCTATTTTGAACATAGCAAGCAGTGTTGACTGCTTCAGCCCAAAAAGTTATAGGTAGCTTAGAGTCAGCTAACATAGTTCTAGCAGCTTCTATTAGTGTTCTATTCTTTCTCTCAACAACACCATTCTGTTGTGGAGTTCTAGCAACACTAAATTCTCTCCTAATACCTTTTTCTTTGCAGAAATCATCCATAACTCTATTCTTAAACTCTGTCCCATTATCACATCTAATGACTTTCACTTTCTTGTCTACTTGGTTATCTATCTGTGTAATGAATGTCTTAAGAATGTTAGAAGTTTCATCCTTAGAACCTAAAAAGAAAACCCATGTAAATCTGCTATAGTCATTAGTTATAACAAGACAATATCTCTTATGCATTATACTACTTACTGAAACAGGTCCAAATAAGTCCATATGCAGCATAAACAATGATTGATTGATATAATTAAAAATCTTGGGCTTACAAGTGGCTTTGTGTTGTTTGCCTTAAAGACAAGCAATGGATGTTTGATCATTTTCAAATCTTTTGTGAGGTAAACCTCTTACCAAACCATTCTTAACAATTTTATTTATGATTTTGAAATTAATATGACCAAGCCTTCTATGTCATTTCATTGATTCATCCAATGTGGCCTTTGCAACAAGACAAGTTAAATCCTTTTTGGGAACAATGTTCTTCATGTCAACACTGTACATATTGCCCTTTCTAGGAATTTTAAGAAGTACTTGACTTTCATCAGGCATCTTAAAATCAGGAGAAAGCATAAGACATTTAGTGTCACAGAAAAGAACTTTGTTCTTTTTGTCACACATTTGTGAGACACTAAAAAGATTATAATTTAGCTCTTGTACATAGTACACATCTTCAAAATCTAAATTTCCAGTTTTGATTGTACCTTTACCGGAAATTTTGCCACCAACACCTCCTCCAAAGGTAACATACACTACTAGAAAAAGGGCTATTCTTGACTCCAAATGCGAGTCAATAAGAGGCTTTATGATGCGCAAATGCGAGTCAAGGAAAGACCCGTCATAAAACTTCATGACTCGCATTTGTGCGTCATCCCTCTATGACGCGCATTTATGACCCACGTTTTATGACTCTCCTTTTTGCGAGTCATAACTTAATTTTTTTTTTTTTTTTTTTAAAATTAATTTTTTACAGTTTCTAATTTTCTATTAAATGACAATTAAAAACCTGATAATACAAAATTAAAAACACAAATATCAAAATAACGCATTTCATATATATATATCAAAACAATGAAGTTAATTCAAGAACTAATTCACGATAAGTCACAAGTTAATTAACGACAAAAATTACATATCGATAGTAATTCAAAAGTTAGTTTGACAGCTTCCACATCGACCACTGAGTATACAACCATTGCTGGTTTTGGCTCCTTTTCGTATTGCTCGACCCACGATTTAACCGCTTGAGGAATAAGTCTCCCATTCCCTTTAACCACATCTAAAAAAGAGAAAAGATAGACAAATTCAAAATACGTTACAAGAGAACAATTGACTTAAAATACAGAGTCTGCATATTAGCAGCAGTACCATAACAAACTAGCAGTACCATAACAAAAAAGAGAACAACTGAATTCCTCTATGTTACATAACCATCATTTTTAAGATAACTCAGCACAAGGGTTAAATGAATGTCATAACCAACTACAATTTCGCAAACTAAAAATCAGCTGTGAAAGCTGTAGAACGCATCTTGTTTTTGCAGAAATTGGGCACTCCATATAAAAAGCAAACAAGCAATCACGAAATAAACGTACCCCAAGCAAGGTGACCAAAATCCGAGCACCACTACAACCTAGTGGGTGACCTAAGGATACAGCTCCACCATGAGCATTAAGTTGTTCCTGTAAAAAAACGAGAAATACAATTTGAGAAGGCTTCATTTGATTCTCAGTTATTTCTTAGTTAATTGTAAAAAAAAGGGAAAGCACTCTGCAAGTCTGCTGATGCAGGCTGCACAGGGCAAAATTGCCCTTTTGCAGGCCTGGTTTTGAAGGTCTTAAAAAATTCTAAAAATTAATCTAAAAATACTAGAATGGAGATAAGCTGGGTGAGCTTATTTATCCAAAAGATCAGCTTATAACTGCTTAATATGAGTGAATTAAAAATCTGTGACCAGGCTGCAAAACTCATAAGAACTAAAAAACTAGGTTGCAAACTACTTAGACTGAACTGCAAGGTATTTAAAGGCAAGACTTATATGGTTATACTGCAAACTTAGAATGGGATAGAAGAGAACCTGAAAATGCCAAATATGACTCCAAATTAAGCTAAGCTTAATGTGAGCTTCTTATGACAGCTTAACTTCTGAAATTCCAACTATCAACTCCAACCTGCAACAAAAGCTCAAAACAACCAAAGGATTGCTGAAAACAACTTATACAAGTATAAAAAGCTCAATCAAATTTGGCTATAATGCAAATGAACAGTGGAGGGCTGGGAATATGCAGAACCAACACCACCTATTAGGGTTGCGTTTGCAGCAAACAAACGCCCACTGTTGAGGTTGTGACACGCAAAAATAAACACCCCTTAACTGGCGTACCAAGTATAAGTGACTAAATGCTTATACAAGACTATGCACATATATGTAAAAACAATTATCATATCTTCGATTGCAACATTACCTATTATCAATTTCCAAACTTAAAAGTAACTTTAAGTACACTTAATAGTCCAAAGCAGATCAAACGAATCCATTAATTGCAGACAACGACGCAAAGGAATCAATCACAACTTCATCTACATAACTAATAACTACAATGTATAACTAACACATAACACAAACCATTCAATTGATTTACAATACATCACACTATAACCAAATATAATTATCATTGGACATGTACATTTTCATTTTCTCAATCCTCGTCATTTCCATTAGCTTTGCTACGCTCCTTCGTCTTATTTTTAGGCCTATTATGTCGACTATTTAGGCCTATTATATCGATTGCAATGTTCCAATCAGTTAGTACTTTCACTTAAAACCAAACACACCTAGTCACCAACTATCGACTTATAAAGTTATAACTTATAAGTAACTATAAACACACTCTATCTCGGCAGCCCCCAACCAATCGACCACAACAACAACAATATCCACATCATCAAAACTACACAAAATACATTAATAAATAAATAAATAAATCATTCATAAATGATAAAACTCACAGATCTGAATATATAAATACTGTTAATAGCTTCTGAATTTGGAACATAACCTGCTCCCAAGTAGACGCAAAATTATATCCTCTATTAACAGCTTCTGAATTCGGAACACTTGTTCTCGTAGCACTACTCATTTCCTGATTCAATAACATCATTATCGTTAATATTCTGATCAGATAGTCATGAAGAAAAACACTTCAAATGTGAATAGCTATAACCGAAACATCTATACTATTATACTAACATCGCCATTAAACAATTAAATAATCGACAACAATGACCTCGGCATCGAAGAAATACAGTTAACCTGAAATTTAACTAACATAATCATCATCATTAGATCATCAATGCATCAACATTAACGGAAAACAGTTAAAAAACTACTCAACTGTAACTGAAATTTATATACTAACAGTTAAAAAATATTAATCATTAACTAACTGTTAAAATTATAACAAATTAATATAAATGTTATCAATTTATATACTCAAATTCACAGATCTACAACTTTTATAAACAAAAAAACTTGTAGATCTGAAAAAATAATAAACAAATAAATAAATATAAATATATACCTTGCAAACACCCCGTAATCGGTAAGTACGCGGACCTCTTCTTCGAGCATCTGCGTCTCGTTCTTCCTGCGTAAACCCTCGATCTACAACTTCAACTCAAAACACAAGATCTTGATCTCCTTGTCTTTGTGATGATGGTGGCGTGGAGTGGCTGTGGTGATGGAGTAGAAGGATCGATTGATAAATCGATTGATAATTAAGAGAGAGAGATGGAATGATTTTTAGAGAGAGGTAGGATAAGATCTGATAATTAAGAGAGAGAGAGAGATGGAATGATTTTGGGGATTTTGAAGTACTTAGGTTTTTTTTTTTTGGGGTTTTTGTCAAGCGGGAAATAAGCTTTTGTCAATAGCGGGAAACAAAAAGAATAAGAGTTTGAGAGAGTTTGAGAGCGGGAAGTGTTTTGGCAAAAAAAAAAAAAAACAATAGATTTTGATGAAGCAGATTGTAAAAAAAACATAGATGACCCTATTTATGACGAAGCAAAACGAGCGTCATCTAGCAGGCTAAATTTTAACTGATTATGACCCTATGTTATGACGCTTCTGAAAACGAGTAATCCCCAATAAAAAATTTACTCGTTATGACTCTTATTTTATGACTTTGCTATTTGCGCGTCATCTTGTAGCGTGCGTCATAAAATGCGAGTCAAGGATAGACCTTTTTCTAGTAGTGATAGCCACCATCTAATGTTTGAAAATCAGAAAGATAGGACTTGTTGCCTGTCATGTGCCTTGAACTTCCACTATTTGAGTATCCTTGATCCTCTTGTTGATCAATTGAATGTTCCTGCACAGAAATGAGAAGTATTAGTTTCCTTTGGGGACCCAAGCCATTACTGACTTGGATCTGCCTCTTGCATCAATGTAATTTAATCTTTTGAGAACAGTTGATGCAACATTAGATTTAGTTGAATTCCAAACCCAACATGCTGAGGCCTTAACAGCATTTGCCCTGTTTCCCTTAGCAGTAGAATTAACTACTTGCCTAGCAGAATTAACTGCTTGTTTTGTAGTTGAACCCTTAATTTTCCAAACTTGTTTTTGGACTACTGCCTTTGAATGAATGGGCCTTTGAACAACTTTTGGTGCATGTTTGTAAAATGTTTTTGCACCCTTAGCTGTTGATTTTAGGTAAACAGTCATATATGGTCTAGAAGAATTAACTTGTGTGAAGCCAGACTTAAATGAAACTATTTTGGGTTTAGTTTTGTTAACATTAGAACTAGAGTGAAAGTGAGTTTGAGGAGTTTGCCTTTTGAAATTCACCCTATTGTTTTCATACCCAGATACCCATTTGTTACAGAAAGTAGCAAGATGGTCAAAACTACCACATGTATAACAAGCTTTATTATAAAAAGAAAAGTCATCACCTAATTGGTTAGACTTGAGGTTATTCCAACTCCTTTGGTTACCTCTGGGCTTGTTAGTAGTTCTATATTGTTCACAATATTTAACTGGTTGCCTAACATGTTTAATGTTTGATTTAGGCCTAACAGTATCCTTTTTGACCACTTTAGGAACCTTTGTTCCTGCTTTCTTAATTTTTTCAGGTTTAGACATAACCTGATCATCTTCATCACTATCAGTTGTACAATCCTCAACAACTATAGCATCTGATTTCCTAACAAAGGACACCTTGTCCTTAGAAAGTGAAGTTTTACATAAACTCTCACTTACTTTCTCTACCTTAGGACTCTCAGTAGACTTAGAACCATTGTCACACCTCGCCAAGGCGGAAACGCGAGTGTAACTTCATGGATATCATCACAACACATGGTGTCTAAATAGAGAATTACTACATGCACATAAATAGAGCAAAGAACAGACATGAAGTTTCGTAACGATACCCCAAAAGAAAATAACCAAAACAACTCTCCAAAAGGTATCTTCAATAGAACATAAAGTACTAGTCGAAAGACATTAAAGTATCACAATCCAAAATCAAACATATTCAAATCAAAACATAAAGATAAATCATTCTCAAATGCAACTAAGTCTCGTCTAGTCGCTTCCCTCTACCTTAGCCTTAGAATGCTCACCTGAAAATGATGCTTAAAACGTCAACATAATGTTGGTGAGGTTCATAGGTTTAAGACACACAATATATCTCAGGAAACCAGTTCACTGTGATTATAAAACATAGCAGGACAGTAAGACTAGTCATTATACTAGATAGCATGCAATCTCAGTCATTCAACCAACATACCACTTAAGGGACACAATGGACGGAACGTGCCCACGATCCAAATAGCAATATCCAACATCAATTGGGATAGAACGCGCCCACGATCCAAATTCACAATAATGGGTAATCCATACCCTCTGATCAGACCACACAGAACAATAGTAAGTAGAGCTACTACTCTCCAATTGGATAATGGGAGCATAGCTACCCTCCAAATGGACCACACAGAATCACCACACAATAATCTCATAACATGCAATACACGTATAATAACACTTACAAGTCCATGCATTTACGACCATATAATCACAATAACTCAAAAATATTTCAACACAAGAATCATTCCCATCCCAAGTTAAAACAAAGTAAAAATGGGACTATGAAACTCACCTCAAACTTTGCAGCTTCCAAATTATCAATCACAAATCTATACAACAAAATAAGATCACATTACACGCGACCAAGCTAAAAGCTATAGTCCATGTAACACACATACGATGGATGTCTAAGGTTCATGTAAACCACCATGGATCACCTAGACTCCATACTAACCACTACCAAACACTTACACTCACTAAATCCCTTGCATACACTTTTTCATAATACGCAGATTTTTGGGGTACTTTTACCCACATGAAATCACAACAAATTAAGCTCTAAAACTCACACCAAAAATTAACCATGGTTCTTCATGAGCATAGAAGCTTCTCCCAGAAGGTCATGCACTAAAAACACACACAAGTGCTCTTTGAAAAAATCAAACATAAAAACTATCCAAATTCGGATCTGAACGCACACCAAAATGTTTTGACCTAACAAACATATTTACACAACTTATTAACGCATACCCTTCGTGTGGAAGTCAAAGGGAATATAGAACTCAATTTCTCCAGAAGGGCTAACCCAAATTATACTTTTAAAACCACTTTTTACCTCAATACTTTTAACCTAAATCTGTCCCGGTTTAACAGTTTTGACACCTTTACTTGCAAAAATCATTAGACTGACTTCCGGACCTCGAAATCGCTCGTGGTCGGACTTTTTGGAACACACGTTCTATGAACTACAATTTAGACTCAAGAACCATCAATTAAATCATCTCCATCTATTAAATATCTTCGTATCTTTACAGCACTATGAATCTGTCCAAACCCTAACTCAATAACTAACATGTTTTATACCCTAATCTCTTCACCAATCATCATAATATTACTAATTATTGATCCCAACATGTTATAAATCATTAATTTACAGAAGTAAACATAAACCCTAATCCATCATATTCTTGTTACATGAATTATAATAATTAATTGAACACATGTATTGAAAATTATACCTTGATCTTGATTTTTCTGCCTCAAAAATAAACCCTAAAATTTTTCTGCTTCTCCTGCTCTCCTTGGTTCGACCGAATTTCAAAAAAGAATGGGTTGGGGTGTTTTGGTTTTGTATTTATACCACCCTAAGATTATTCTAGATAACCTCCTTAATTAATAATTATAATTGGACTAAAATTTTGTTTCCTTTTTCCCCCTAAAACCCAAAATCGGCCGCCCCTTTTTATTTTATTTTTATTAATATTAATTATTACACTTAAAACCTTGTGTTTTTGTTATTTTATAAAAGCCTATACCGAAACCTAACATCTTACGCGGTAATCCTTCATTTTACGACAACTCGAATAATTATCATTTTCAAACCAAAGTTCCCAAAAATAGAATTTCACACTCTCTAAAAATATAACCCCATAAAACAAACTCCACGTAACTTACTAACGCTCAAATACTTGAACGAAGACTTGTTACGCAAAAAAACCACAAAACACCAAAACTACACAAGTCATTTCTACACCACCAAGGTAATCAAAATGAACTTACCCCAAAATCAATTCTACTCAACTCACAACCATAAAATCTCACAAAGGGATTTAGTGTCAACACACACTCATATCACACATATGCCACACAAAACACTTAAGTCACACCAAGCAAAAAAATTAAATTGATTGAAACTAATAGTTAGACTAACCTGCTAAAATCACGGTTGTTACAACGATATTCCATTATTGGTTCTTGAAACTCAGCAAATCCTGTGTGCGCTATGTCAATACCTGGAGGTGAAGGAACACCTCTGTATGGTGGAGGAACAGATTTGTATCCTAAACCAGACTTAGCTTTATTGATTACTTGAGCTTCCCAAATCTTATTAATTTCTTCTGAGGCATAAGCTAAAGCATCTACTGTTATCTTAACATTTTCAGTTTTATTTTTAGCTTTAGCTAATGATTCATTTTGCCTAGAAATTATTTCATCTCTGAACTCTATGCCTCTTTTTAGAGCATTCATGTCATCAATAAACTTAGATTCATTTCCTTGAAAATGTAAAAGTTGTTTTTCAAGAACAGCTATTCCTCTTTTATGATTGCCTAAATTAGCTAATGCATCATATAACTGTTCTAGTTGATCATCAAATCTCTTTTTAAGATCTTCATAAGCTTTAAGAGCAGAGCATGATTCAGTACATTTAATTATGGAATTTACCTCTGAATCAGAAAAGGCCATTAGAGCAGTCTCAGTGGCCACCAGTGCAGCATTTGTTGGTGCTTCCTCTTCATCAGCCATGAAGCTCCAATCATAGTTAACCCCATCTATGGCTAGCATAGCCCTTGGCTCTTCCACTGTGACTTCCTTCTTCTTCTCTTGCCTATACCATGTGCTTCTATTATCCTGCTTCCTTGGGTTTCTACATTCTTTAGCAAAGTGTCCTAACCTGTGACAGTTGAAACCCTCTACTTTCTTCTTATCAAACCCAGCAGTTTCATTACCATAAATGGTAATCTGCTTACCAGTTCTCTGCCAGAACTTCTTAGCCCTCATGCTAAGTAAAGCAACCTGCCATTTGATGTCCATCTCTTCCAAATCATTATCATCCATCTGATCAAGATCTTCATGAGTTAGAGGAGAACCACTAGTTTGACTAGACATGAATACATAGAACACTGGATCTCCAAGTCCAGCAGCATTCTTTTGTGAACTAGTAGAAGGACCACCATAGATAGTATTAGAAACACCTTCATCTTCATCTACCTCTTCTGACTTACTAGTACTAGGAGATGACAAGAGTGCCACATTCCCAGAACTAGTACTATAGATTCCAGACTTCTTTAGACTTTGTTCAACAATTTTGAAGTTGTTGTACAAATCATTGAGTTTCATGGTTTCAATGTCTGGCTTGTTCATCCAGACAACCACATGAGTATGGAACTCATCAGGTAGGCTTCTCAAAAACTTCATGTTGAGATCTTCCTTAGCTATCTCAACACTCAACACAACTAACTGACTGACAAGCTTATGTAATCGAGAGAACAGCTTATCAAGTGATTCATTGCTATTTGAACTGAAGTTTTCAAATTGTTGTTTCAGCAATGTCTTCTGTGTTTTCTTGGTAGTTTCATTACCGCCAAACCATGCACAAATCTCTTCAAAAAGAGTTTTTGCATCAGGATACTTGCTAAAGGATAGCATTTGTTCACCAGGAATGGTCATAAGCAACAAATTTTTTGCTTTTTGATCATTTCTCTTCTGTATCCTTTCATCACCAGTAGTTGGTCCAGTATTTCTTCTTCTCTCAGTTTTGCCTTCAAGAATGACATATGTATAACCTAGTGTAAAAGAATCACCATACAAAATGATATCCCAAAGAGCATAATCTTGAACCATAAAATATTGCTCAATTCTCAACCTCCATAACTCAAACTCATTCTGTTTGATCATGGGCAACTTTGCAACAACATTTGTAGCAGTATCTTGAACATCCATTTCTTAAGCTTCTTCTTCTAAATCAACTATATCAGCCTTGCTCTGATACCAATTGAGAGGAATCGATACACTGTTAAGGTGGTTAAACCTTTGTGACTTTGTGTATATGATATATTGAGTTAATATGATTAAGTATGCGGAATCTACTTAATCACACTTAGAAGGTTATTTGTATTATGGAAATGAAAAGTAATGCTTTAGTAACGAACAATGAACATGCAATGTTAACACCAAACGATTCAATATTATTAAGATAATAATACGAGTGATCTTTTCTTATTACTAGGGTTACAACCTTGAATCTTATGTTTCTATGTCTTGTGATATTGTTTGTGTTTGTTCTTGAGAGATATTAAATTAAGCACTATCAAAAGAAGACACTTTAAGACACTTTAAAGTTAGTCTAAGATCTTTCGTTTATAGTTCAAGAAAGATCTTTACAATAATGTTAAGTCTTGTCGAACAACTTGCTAGCTTATCTTATGTGTGTCAGTAACTAAGATACAACATGTATCTATGTTTACAACTTGTTCTGTGAATATAAGATAAAGACTGAGCACATGGGGTAAGATATTATCTATCGTGTATAATTGACTTTAGTATACTTATCCATCCAGTCAACCAGACTTAACGATAGAAGAGCAGACTTAATTCTGTTACTCACCAGAATTAATCACTAGCAGACTTAATCTTCAACGACCAGACTTAACCAGGATTAACACTAGCAGACTTAACCACCAGACTTAATCACTTAGAGAATTTCCCGATACTTAATCTTCAGAATATTTAATTCCCAACACATGCTTTAATAACTACTGCATTCCTTAATTATAGTTTTACATAATTATAAACATTAACCTAAATATCATTCATACCTACGTTTTTCTCAAACCCTAAATATCATTCATACCTACGTTTTTCTCAAACCCTAATATCATTCATTCATCCTCCTGCATAATGATTGATTATTTTTATAAGGTAATTGTCTGTTACTTTTTATGGTTATCAGTAATTCACTAATTGTATGCATGTAACTTGGCAGATGATTAAGCGGATATCTGATCACCCTTCCATGAGGTTTATACGACCCACCTTCATTATATATATAATTTTGTTCGTTTATGTTTCAGTGATTGTCACAACCAGGTATGTAAACAACATAATCGTCACATATATTGTATATTTGTTGATGTATTTTCTTTTTTGATGTATTTTTTTATATTTGTAATTTTTTGATGATATTTTTGTTAGCAGGGGGTTGTGAATCCATCAGACGATCATGCAATCATCAAATCAATTGGTCATCTTCTTTGTTTTGGTTTTTTTTCCATGTGCCTTTTATTTTTTGCAGGTTAGTTTTACACTGTTAATGTTGCATTATAGACTTTCAATACTATCAATGATTGGACTCACAGCCAAAGCAACAATCCATGGTATAAGGAAAATTGGTAACACAATTTTCTCAAATCTTTGTGATCATAATACAATTATTGATTTTTGCAGGTTTCATGTTTTATGTATCCAATCCATTTATGTAAATTTTTCTATGTTTTACTTTTCTTTGGATGGAGGAGAAAATTGTATTCAACAAGTTTTACCTAAATCAATTCAATTATGTAAGTTTAATTCTCAACTTGAGGTTTTTTTAGGGCTTCATTTTATTTTTATTTTTTCTTCTTTTGATTATGGGTTTGAGGAAGAGATGTTAATCCGTATTGAGTCCAGAAATTTTTATGATGATGAGGTGCATGGTGATTTGAGGAAAAAGAGTAATAAAGATGAAAATTTGAATATCTTCAATTAACATGTAAGTGATTAATTTAGATTTTTGTTTTTTTTTTTTTTTTTTTTATTTTTTTTTATGCAATTAAGTTGATTTCATGACACGGGTATTGATTAGTTTTTGTCATTAGAAACTGAGTGAACTATAATGAGGATGATGACTTGCAAGGCGATTTGAGGTACTGCTTATAGGGCTCTTTGTAATTGCTTATTTAGGCTGCTTATTCAGTGTTTGGGATTACTTATTAGCATAACTTCTTTTAGGGACTTTTTGAGAAAGTAAACCAAGAATTTACATTGTTGTGCCTTCTGTTAGAAAAGCAGGTGTATGACCAGTCGCAAAACAGGTCACAGGTCACGGGTCACTGGTAACTGGTCGTTTCAACTTCCAAAGGACTAGATCAATGGAAACTAATAAGTAATTGTATTACCTAGATGGCAAGGAGTTGGATGCTACTTTGGATTTGGGAGAAGCGAGCCCTGTTGCCAGCTGTGTTGGTAAGGACAATTCAGTGTCCTTTTTATCGCAAGTTATTCAACTAATATATGATACATTGTCCAAGGTCAGTGAATCTTTTTACAACATTTATCAATAAATCCGTTTAACTAATTGTTTTGCAATCAGTTGATTATGAAGTTCCTATATGTACATGTCTGATGATAGAGCAAAATAATGATTACTGATTTATAGCCATATTCGATATAGTTTTTGTTCTTTCTTACTTATGAAATTAATCAATATAATCTAATGTTGGTGATGCTGTTTGTTATATCACTTTATCACTGTCTTGTAATACAAAATTTACCTTTTCAACAGGAAGCTACTAGAAACAATAATGGTAAAGCAACCCATTCAGCATGGCGGAATTATGATGATTTCAATGAATATTTCTGGTAGGTCGCTGTGGCAAATTACTCTTAGTTTTGTATAAGTTTCGGGCTTTATACTTTATATACTTTCAGGTCACCCGCCTGCTTTGAATTGAGCTTATAGTGTGTTCTCTACATCATAAGCATGAATGGAACTTCACAGTGGATCAAAGTTTCTAAAATTAACTTACAGGTAGAGTTAGATACATGTTTAGTGCGTGTGGTGATCCTCTCATTCAGGTTATTTATTTTATCTGTAATCCGCATTATAGTTATACGTGTACTCAACACTGTGATTAACAATCTTTCTAATTTATTTATGTATCATCTATTTTGCAAATTACAAAGTGAACCAAGAATTTACATTGTTGTGCCTTCTGTTAGAAAAGCAGGTGTAGGACCAGTCGCAAAACAGGTCACGGGTCACTGGTCGTTTCAACTTCCAAAGGACTAGATCAATGGAAACTAATAAGTAATTGTATTACCTAGTTGGCAAGGGAGTTGGATGCTACTTTGGATTCGGGAGAAGCGAGCCCTGCTGCCAGCTGTGTTGGTAAGGACAATTCAGTGTCCTTTCTAGCGCAAGTTATTCAACCAATATATGATACATTGTCCAAGGTCAGTGAATCTTTTCACAACATTTATCAATAAATCCTTTTAACTAATTGTTTTGCAATCAGTTGATTATGAAGTTCTTATATTTACATGTCTGATGATAGAGCAAAATAATGATTACTGATTTATAGCCATATTCGATATAGTTTCTATTCTTTCTTACTTCTGAAATCAATCAATATAATCTAATGTTGTTGATGCCCAAATCAACCAAAAAAAAAAAAAAAAAAAAAAAAAAGTCCTTTTGATGCGTGGGTTTTGCAACCTTACAACAGGTTTTACCTCTCAAGGGATCTCAAGAGGCTTACAACCCCACCAGGCAGTGTACCTGACCGATGTAGTATAGTGTAGTGGTAAGTACGGGGGATTGATCGTTCTCCACAGGGAATAGTGTTCGTTAGGTATGAAAGGCTACTCTAATTAGGTCTAAGGGTTGAGGAAGATTCTTTTTATGTTTTTATATTTTTATGAAAGCAAGTAAAATCTCGGGTTTTGAAGGAGTGGGCGGAATTAGTTGCTAGTCAACTAACCCAAATTACTACAAATGCAAATAAAATAAAATAACAAAAATGAAAAGTGGTGAGAAACTTATGTGTGGAGAAATGTGTTTACTTAGATTTCCTTACTCCCTAACTATCTTTTACCGGTTAATTAGTGTGTATTAGTCGCGTGGATGACGGGTGTATTCCTTAATACCATTCGTGGGGTGGCGTACTTACTTCCCCAAACTCTACAAGCTCCTACTTCACTCCTATGTCGAGCCGGCTA
Source organism: Artemisia tridentata subsp. tridentata (assembly GCA_021014915.2). Taxonomy (NCBI): domain Eukaryota; kingdom Viridiplantae; phylum Streptophyta; class Magnoliopsida; order Asterales; family Asteraceae; genus Artemisia; species Artemisia tridentata. The sequence continues at coordinate 393,443,522 of CP139508.1, forward strand.
GGAAGCTCCTAACATGGGATCACTAGAATTCGCTTGTGCATTAAATACAACCATAAAAACCTTTAGTACGCGTTTGGTTCATGTTTCTTAAGACGTTCAAGCAAGTTACCGAATAGGAAGTTAGCCAGTTTTCTTAAGCCTAACATAGATAAACAATCATCCAATACAACTAACAACACACTAACAACCAATAATCAATAGCTAGGTTTCATTAGATCTAAGCAAACACAAGATAAAATTAGCCTAACATGTTAAACAAAAGACAAGCATAAGATAGAATCAAACAACACATAGACATATTGAATGATTAATTGATAACTTATCTTTCAATGAAACATGGAAGATCTCAAGGCAAGAAGCCCTGAAAAAGTAGCTAAAATCGTCTTAGGGTTTTATCCCAAAATTCCACACACTAAGCTCTCTCTAATGACAAAAAATTAGAAAACTATATATAGACTTTGACATCTGACGGCGTCACCTTATGCATTGTGACGCCGTCACCTCGCCGCTTTTAGGGTTCCCGGGTGACCTTCTTGACGCCGTCCCTCTTTAGCTCTTCAAAAATCCATTCTGGCTTATCAAGGCTTGACGCCGTCGGACCTATAACGTGACGCCGTCCCTCTTTGATTTAAGCCGTGACGCCCTTGATTTAGTTAAAGCGTGACGCCGTCAGAATTCTCATGCAAACTCACTGGCCCGTCATGAGTAAATTTCACATCCAACTTTTCTTGCCAAAGCATGACGCCGTCTGGAGTTAATGTTGACGCCGTCAAAGGTGACTTTCAGCACAATTTTGAGACTTTGCCGTTTTCTTCACTTTTATGCTCCAAAAACGTCCAAAATGCCTCCTTTTCCAGATTTCTCCTCAAAAGTACCTAAAATGACAAAAGGAACGATTTAGGGCAATATTTGATCAAATAAATACGATTTCGGGCTTAAATGACCCCTTAAAAGCGGTACACTTTTCGCCTCATCAAATACCCTTACACTTGAGATTTGCTTGTCCTCAAGCAAATGCGCTTTTATTCTAATCAAAATACAAGTTAGGGGTCATTTAATGCAAACATAAAAGTAATTACAACAAATAATCGTTCCACTTCAATCATAATAAGCACGGAGATTACATACTAGCACCTCACAAGTAGTGTTTAGATACTCACATCTCTCAAGTGTCATCAAAATAAATCTCATAAATGAAAACGGAAAATATCTCTCACTACCTGTCATAGCAAATAGATTACCATAGGCTTGGGAAAGGATCGAAAACCTCCTCCACTAGGCGTAAGCACCTAAGATAAACTATCAAAGAGGGCTTTTAAATGGGTTATAACGTTAGGTGTAGGGAAAAGGAAAACACGGTTTTGTTGGATACGGGATATTTTACTGGTGGCGAGTTAAAGATCTTGATCAATTACATGTACTATACAATGTTGCTAAGCCAAGACTAGACTCGATCTTAAGCTAATGAAAGAAAATAACAAAACATAAAATAAACATAAAATAAAACGGGATGGTAGTCCGTATGTTTTTTCTATTTTTCTTTTTCTCATTTTTTTGTATTTTTCTTGAAATTTTTTTTTTTTTTTTTTTTTTTTTTTTTTTTTTTTTTTTTGTGCATACACTTTTACCCTACCATCCAAAATAATACATCATAGGGGCATTGCATCCCCTTACACTTGAACTTTTATATAACTTTACAAATGACTATTCTAATGACTCGAATTAAGATAATTGAAAAACTTGGAGTACTTTTAAAACATTTAGCACATATGGGGGTAATAAATGATGTTCTTCCCCATTACTCCATTACACTAGTACTTTACCCATGAGTCCCAATCGTCCCAAAACAATATGTACAAGGATATGACTCGACTTAGCAACCATGTAATCAATTAGATAATTAACTTGGGTTTAAACAAATGTTGTCACAATAATGCACTAAAGATGAGTGCATACAAGGTAGGCTAAGGCGATTTGGGTGTACATTTAAGTGGGGTGTAACAAATTCTTCCTTTAAGTAAAATGCTTAAAGGTCGAAACGAAAAGATAGGCTCTGAGGGGTGTACTAGGGGTATCGTGTACTAAAAATGAGTACAACGCAAAGGGTGTGGGAGAATTACTTGACCAATGTAGCCAATGTAATTATAACAAAAACACAGGTGTAAAACATGGGTTAATCCTAATGCCTCTTATCATGTAGTAAATCTAACTACACGAATGTAGTCTCACTTGTGGCCTCGGAATGGTCCTAACGCAAGTTCTAGAATCTAAGTGCTACCGGTACACACATCATAGCATAAATGCTTTTCCTACCAATTCTAGGGGCGAACCTCACATATTTGGGGGTGGAAAATTTTTTAGTGGTACGGTTTTTGTGCTAGTCATATAACTCCTATCCGTGAGACGCTCATTAAGATCAAAGTTTCACTCCTATATGTTGTAAAAAATTTTAAATTTGGCACTAAAATTACCTTAACAAGTATTTCTCTCAGTTTTATTACACATCTACTATTAAACAAACAAAAATCAAGCGCAATTGTATTCTCTAAAATCGTACTTTTACCCTCCCCTTACACTTAAGATGAACATTGTCCCTAATGTTCAAATAACAAGATGTAAAAGAAAAAGTAAAAGAATGAAATCAAATACTCCCCTGATTCGCTCGTTGGATAATGAAATTACACGGTTAAATCTTCCTCCAAAGAGAATGTTGAAGCTCCATGACTAATGCATCGCCATAAGCTTGATTCAAAACATTTCCTTGTCCAAAATAACCTGTTGATCCTGAGAAAACAAACACGAAAACCTGCATAACATCGGCGGGATAAAATCTATATATAAGGATATAATGCTTGTGGAATGATAACTTTGCAGATTCCTGGAGATTATAAGTTGGAGATTTTAATAAAAACTTTTTATGAAAACAAAATTTTCAAAAATTTCTGGAAATTAAATCTGACGCCGTCAGGTTATAACCCCTGACGCCGTCAGAAATGACCTGACAAAAATTTTCGTTTTAAGTTTCCGGAAAAGTTCTGGAAAAACCTTTACCTTACTTCCTGGAAATCCTGCAAAACATCATTATGACTCGATACAAGCATTTGACTCAAGCACACACTAATATGTATGTTAATTTATTATTATTACGATTCATGTTAATTTGTGTTCTAATAAACCGATTTAGATTTCCCTTACACTTATCTTTTGCAAAATACCTTTATATGTAGTTAAGACGAAGTTAAAAACAAAATAAAGCATTTTCACAAATTAGTTTTGAACATGAATCAATAAGAATAAAAATTAAACACACATACGGGAAATAAAATCAAACAAACAAATAAATGAACACACAAAGCAAATAAAACAACAATCCAATGAGGCTAGCATGCGATAAAAGAAAAATCAATGTAACAAATGTTTTAAGGCAAACAGATGCCTTCCCTAAATTATTACAGACCATATTGTTTCAACACATACAACCAAATATCAAATTGTTCAAACATCAAAACATCAAATCACAACATCACTGGGGAGGGGGTCCTTGGCGATAGTCATAGCCAGGAGGAAGATGCCCGTAGTACCCGTATGGAGGGTAATCCTGCTCACGACCCGGGAAAGGGTCAATCTGCAGATGCGGGTCTATCTGATCACGTGTGGATAGATGCTGCATCTGACGAACCGTGTGATCATACATCCAGTCGAACCTCTCGTCCGCCCTGGTCCTCCAAGCATCAACCTGGCCCATCCAGGTCCCCTGGTGAGCCTGCCAGTCCCCCCTGCTCATATGCCGGTAGTAATCAGCTGTACCGGCCTCATACCCATCATGCTGCTGCTGCTGGGGCTCCTCCTCCTCATCGTCATCCTCATCACCATCATCCTCAGCTCCAACCGGGTGATACCACATAAAGGACCCGTCATGCATCTCCATGATCACCTCCATCTGCTTCAGGGACCTCTCCTTCACCGTCCTGCATTTATCACCACTCAAATACCTCATGACCTCGGGCCTGAGGACTCCATAAGACTGAGCCAGTCGGGTGATGAACATCCCACCATAAATCCTGTCACCTTCCCGCTCCCCAACTCCACCATGCATAAAGCTAGCAACCCAAAACGGGATGTTGCAGTAAACATCATTAGAGTAGATGGTGTACAGGTAGAAGAGATCAGAAGCTGTGACACGGTGGTGAGAGCTGTGACGCCCTGTCAAGCTGTAGGTGAGGCAACGATGAGTCAACCGAACCCTAGGATCCCTGATTTGGGATGCTACAGTGGTCGAGGTATACACCCCATCCCCAATAGTCTGCCAGAAAATAGAGCATCTAAAATCATTCTTCATCGACTCCCCATGCAACAACCTCTGCATGAACCCTGCCTGAATGGTATCATGCTGATCATATAACCCCAGTCTCCACCCAAACTCAGTAACAGAACACGTCCTTAGCTCACCCCCCAGCCTGAAATAGATCGTGGTACCGCCCACATCGGTCCTCGCCTCAGCCATGTCAAAATGAAAGGTGGCAAAGAACTCCCGTACCAACTCCTCATATACCGGCTCCTGAATCTTAAACAGTCTTTCCCACTGGGGGCCGGTAAACCCATCTGTCTGAAAACTTTGGAGAAAAGTCTGCTCAAGACCTACTCTCCTCAGAAAGCCCCAGTCAACCACTGCTCCATTCTCGACCTTGTGTAGTAGCAATTGTGCGTATTTGCTTGTAGCAGCATCGTTGTCAAAGATACCCCAACTGAGGACCGTATCCCCAAAGTTTTCTTGTTGAGATCGGGAAGAACTTCCTCGGCTGGGTCTTTGACGCTTACTCATTATCTGGAACAAAGCAGGAGGAATACAAGTGTTAATATGTGAATTAAAAGACTTGGTGGCGCATCAGACAGGTCTGACGCCGTCACGCTTTGATAGGTGACGCCGTCAGATTTGATCAGTGTTCAAATCCATAATTACGAGGGAAAAATCAATATTCAAACTTCAGGCTCAATAACCACACACCACTTTTTGCAGAAAAATGGGTGATTGGATCACGGGTTATGGTTCAAATTCGTGGCCTCCCCATTAGTGAATAGACCCAATTGATTGCCAATCATCAAATGCTTTAATCTTTGTTAAATAACACTAATTAAAACACATTATGAGTTCTAAGCATGAATCAATCCTAGGGTTTCACAAGTTGGGGATTTTCGAAATTTACAAATCCTATGAGTAATTGAAGCGAAAAGAATGAGTAAAAATGACTTACCACGTGAAGATTGGAAGCGGGAATTGGCGAATTTGTCCTGGGAAAATCGGAGGTGGGGTTGGAGAGGATATGGTTTGTGGGGTTTGTGATGAAAGTGATGGAATTAAAGTTATTATTGCTGTGCAGACGGGGTGACGGCGTCAAGTGCAAATTCTGACGCCGTCAGATTAGCGTATTTTGCTACTTTGAGCCAGTTTACAAATGAGCCCCTCGTACTTTAAGAGAGCAGCTATTCAGGGTCAATAATCCTGATAGCTAGTCTCGTTAACAAGTCCCTCCTGGGTCAAATGTTTTGTTACTGTCACGGGGTGTAGTAAAATGTTGAAAAGGGTCGGTTGACGTCTTATTCGGGTCCCAATTTCCATCAAGGCGAGTATTCAGGGAGTGAGAGGAACTTTCCCAGGGGTTTTCAAAATGATGGTGCGCTTTAATTGAGTTCTTCTCACACCTGGCTTAAAGCCAAAAGACCGTTTCCTAGCTTCATAAAAGTTAGGGAGCGTGACAACCATGCTCCCCACGAAAATGCTGCGATCATGAGAGTTTTTCTCGCGAGAGGACCTAAATAAATAAGAGGGTTTTGACAGTGAAGGCTCGGGGAGGAGGGTTTTATCATCCCATTCGTTGTATGGTTCATTAGGGACCGGGAGTTCAAAGATCTTCTCGATCTTTTTGTGTGAGGCTTCTTCCCTAATTTTCTCTTTTATTCTCGAGATGAATTTTTCTGCTAGCTCCATGAACATATCTTGGGTGTTTTTCAAGTGAGTTTCTAATTCCTTGATACGTCTCTCTTGGTTGTTCACGAAAGTTAACATTATCCCTTCAAACTCATCTTGTCGTGAGAATTGGCGAAACGTATGTTTACCAATTGTGTTCACGCACTCATCGGGATTTTTATCAGCCGTAGGTATCTCAGCTTTCATTAAGCTCTCAACCTGCCTTTTTATGTTTGCGAACAGCTGTTCTTGGGTTGCATTCATGCAATTTAAAATCCCTCCTTCCGAGAATGTTGAGTCATCCCATTCTTCTTCTTCGTACTGTGCTAAGTCCTCAATGACTTCCCAGCACTTATCGACACTGAGCCTGCTCAATCTCCCATTGGCGGCGTAATCTATGGCTCTTCTAGTTTGATGATCGACACCATCATAGAAGATTTGGATTTGTAGCCAAGGATCCATGCCATGGTGAGGGACCTTTCGGAGTAAGTCCTTGAATCGAGTCCATGCCTCGTAGAGAGTTTCGCCTTGACGTTGTTGGAACATCAAGATATCATTCCTTAGCTTGGTAGTTCTTCCCGGTGGGAAAAACTGAGCAAGGAAACGGGTGGTGAGATCAACCCAAGAGGTGATGGATCCTGCGGGTTGACGTTCTAGCCACTGACTAGCTTGGTCCCGCAGAGAGAATTGGAAGAGACGCAATCGGGTCGTCTCTCGAGTGGCAACATCAAGGTCTATAGAATCAATGATTTTAAGAAAGTCCTTGAGATGTTGATTAGGATCTTCAGAACGAAGTCCATGGAATGCGCATCCGCTTTGCACCAACCGGATGGTGTCGGATCGCAAGGGTGTGATATTGGCTCCTTGAGTGAGCTCAATGGTGTTTCGATAGCCATGGTGGCTAGGACGGGAATACTCTCCTAAAGTACGGGCTCTAGGAGGTGGTGGTTGTTGTGGTGGTGGGTTGTGTGGGTTAAGGATATTACCATCTTCCATGATGTCGGACGGTAATGGTTACGAACAAAGACACGAAGAAAATAGATAGACTAAAGAAAACCTAGAAAAATAAAATAAAAATCTCACTAGAAAGGAATCTAGTGAGTAGACCTAATAGAAATAAAAATTCAACCTAAACAATAACTATTCCCCGGCAGCGGCGCCAAAAACTTGATGCGTGGGTTTTGCAACCTTACAACAGGTTTTACCTCTCAAGGGATCTCAAGAGGCTTACAACCCCACCAGGCAGTGTACCTGACCGATGTAGTATAGTGTAGTGGTAAGTACGGGGGATTGATCGTTCTCCACAGGGAATAGTGTTCGTTAGGTATGAAAGGCTACTCTAATTAGGTCTAAGGGTTGAGGAAGATTCTTTTTATGTTTTTATATTTTTATGAAAGCAAGTAAAATCTCGGGTTTTGAAGGAGTGGGCGGAATTAGTTGCTAGTCAACTAACCCAAATTACTACAAATGCAAATAAAATAAAATAACAAAAATGAAAAGTGGTGAGAAACTTATGTGTGGAGAAATGTGTTTACTTAGATTTCCTTACTCCCTAACTATCTTTTACCGGTTAATTAGTGTGTATTAGTCGCGTGGATGACGGGTGTATTCCTTAATACCATTCGTGGGGTGGCGTACTTACTTCCCCAAACTCTACAAGCTCCTACTTCACTCCTATGTCGAGCCGGCTAGGAAGCTCCTAACATGGGATCACTAGAATTCGCTTGTGCATTAAATACAACCATAAAAACCTTTAGTACGCGTTTGGTTCATGTTTCTTAAGACGTTCAAGCAAGTTACCGAATAGGAAGTTAGCCAGTTTTCTTAAGCCTAACATAGATAAACAATCATCCAATACAACTAACAACACACTAACAACCAATAATCAATAGCTAGGTTTCATTAGATCTAAGCAAACACAAGATAAAATTAGCCTAACATGTTAAACAAAAGACAAGCATAAGATAGAATCAAACAACACATAGACATATTGAATGATTAATTGATAACTTATCTTTCAATGAAACATGGAAGATCTCAAGGCAAGAAGCCCTGAAAAAGTAGCTAAAATCGTCTTAGGGTTTTATCCCAAAATTCCACACACTAAGCTCTCTCTAATGACAAAAAATTAGAAAACTATATATAGACTTTGACATCTGACGGCGTCACCTTATGCATTGTGACGCCGTCACCTCGCCGCTTTTAGGGTTCCCGGGTGACCTTCTTGACGCCGTCCCTCTTTAGCTCTTCAAAAATCCATTCTGGCTTATCAAGGCTTGACGCCGTCGGACCTATAACGTGACGCCGTCCCTCTTTGATTTAAGCCGTGACGCCCTTGATTTAGTTAAAGCGTGACGCCGTCAGAATTCTCATGCAAACTCACTGGCCCGTCATGAGTAAATTTCACATCCAACTTTTCTTGCCAAAGCATGACGCCGTCTGGAGTTAATGTTGACGCCGTCAAAGGTGACTTTCAGCACAATTTTGAGACTTTGCCGTTTTCTTCACTTTTATGCTCCAAAAACGTCCAAAATGCCTCCTTTTCCAGATTTCTCCTCAAAAGTACCTAAAATGACAAAAGGAACGATTTAGGGCAATATTTGATCAAATAAATACGATTTCGGGCTTAAATGACCCCTTAAAAGCGGTACACTTTTCGCCTCATCAAAAGAAAAAAAAAAAAGAGTCCTTTTGTGGTTTGTGTTATTCAACTGATTTACTACCAACCTAATCTTGCTGCAATAGCCAAGCAGGAAAAGAATATACACACTGATGCAGATCTATCCCATTTGTGCGAAAACACAACTGCTGCAAATATTTTGCTAGCCACATTTTATCCGACATGTACATTCCTTTTACTGAAACGCACCCAACTCTAGATAGGACGTTAGTAAATTTTAGCGCCACTAGACTTGGTAGCGTGATACCTTCACTAAAATCTCTAAAGCATGATACCTTGCTTAAATTCATATAACAGAAATGCTTCCTTCTGGAACCGTGAGTCCTCACAACCAGGCCCAACTAATAAGTTTTTATATGCATTAAAGCATTTGCAAAAGTGTTTGTGACCAATAAGTCTCTTTTTCTCAACTTGGTAATTATTCCATATCGAGCTAAGCACCATCCATCCACAAACGGAAAAAAAACCCTCATAACTGCTGGAATTAGATCCAAAGTTCAATTCCCACCATTAGTAAAAAAATCCTACTTCTTTAAGCTTCTGAGTTCTGACCCGTTCACATTGGGCATGTTTGAATACAATTAGGGATACCCTGCACCCATCTAAGTTGCCACCCACCGAACTTAATTAACTCGTCTTACAGAGTCCCAGTCCTCTATCCTCCAGGGAGATTCGGCCAACCTGTTCACTATATTGACAGCCTTCATTAAATCCGACTCAATTAGCATATTATCACCAAAACTTCCAACCTTTCTTGATACTAATAATGTTGCTATAACAGTGCCTCGAATATGGCAAACATCTCCACATCTAACACTTCACAAACACCCAATGGCTTAGAGAAAACACATGGTGCTAATCTATTCCATTTGTGCGAAAACAAAACTGCTGCAAATATTCTGCTAGCCACATTTTATCCGACATGTACATTCCTTTGACTGAAACACACCCAACTCTAGATAGGACGTTAGTAAATTTTAGCGCCACTAGACCTGGTAGCGTGATACCTTCACTAAAATCTCTAGAGCGTGATACCTTGCTTAAATTCATATAATAAAAATGCTTCCTTCTGGAACCGTGAGTCCTCACAACCAGGTCCAACTAATAAGTTTTTATATGCGTTAAAACATTTGCGAAAGTGTTTGTGACCAATAAGTCACTTTTTCTCAACTTGGTAATTATTCCATATCGAGCTAAGCACCATCCATTCACAAACGAAAAAAAACCCTCATAACTTCTGGAATTAGATCCAAAGTTCAATTCCCACCATTAGTAAAAAAAAATCCTACTTCTGTAAGCTTCTGAGTTCTACACATCTAACGGTGCCTCGAATATGGAAAACAACTCCACATCTAACACTTCACAAACACCTAACAGCTTGGAGAAAACACAAATTATGTGCCCCTCCCCATTCCTCAATGCTCCACTAACACCAACTTTATGTCAAACCTATAGGCTACTCCATCGGTATTAAACACCAAATAGTAAATAAGCATCCATCTACCCTTTGACTAATTATCACATCTTAGACACAATTATAGCAAGATCAGTTCCCCAGTCGATCTCAGTTGCACCCATAAAATACCATACTTTTCAGTTACCCTCATCCAAATTATCTATGACCACCAACTAAAAGTCAGTAACACATGATTGAATACAAGCTTGAACCTACATAAAGGGTCAGAAGAATCCGTAAATGAAACAATCCCTCAACTATAAATCAAATGTCTCTCTGGCAATTTAGGTAACAGCATTTGTGATACAAAGTGTAACACCACAGGCTACTTTAAATAAGTTACTCACTGAAAACTTGCCATTCTTCTCCAGCCGACAGAGCAGCCTATCATCCCTGTCTCGAGTTAGTACTTTATGTAGATTATATTCATCAGGTCAGCTGAACATCTTCCTCCCAATTATAAGTACGCCTCCTCTCTGAGACCTTGGGCAACATCTTGTTGAGATTGCCCACCAACAAATTAGGACAGAAGTAAGAGCTACTGGATTTATTTCATCTATTGTGAAAATCCTCCATAATGTGTACCTTATCAGTTCCTCAGGATGTCATAGACATTCAAAAAACAATCCCAGGAAGTTATAAAGTATCTTGCATGACGTACTAAAATATTCCCTACTTGATAGTTTGACACAAACAACTAATAGCAATTAGTAACCTACTCCAGCAAGTGCATGGTGTGTGAAAGCTATTTGAACTTCTCAATCAAATCTATCTGTCTTACTGTTGTTAGAGGGTATAAACTTAGGCGCCTATGATTGCTCACGGAGTTATTTGTAACATAATTCACCCAGAAAATAAAGATGAAAATTTGAATATCTTCAATTAACATGTAAGTGTGTTGATGCAATTAATTTAGATTTTTTTTTTTTTTTTTTTTTTTTTTTTTTTTTTTTTTTGCAATTAATTTGTAATTAGAAACTGAGTGAACTATAAAGAGGATGATGACTTGCAAGGCGATTTGAGGTACTGCTTATAGGGCTCTTTGTGATTGCTTATTTAGGCTGCTTATTCGGTGTTTGGGATTACTTATTAGACCATCTTTATTGGTGATCCAATCCAACCGGTTGGAGGGTATAAAGGACACAAACAATTAATATTATATTAAAAGTACATAAAGGAAAGAAAGAGAAGTGCATGAACCGGTCACTTGGTGACCTTCAAGTTCTTCACCCAATCTGCCACATGTCACAATATGGTTGGCTAGTTCTTTTTTTTTTTTTTTTTTTTTTTTTTTTTTTTTTTGGAAAGGTGGTTGGCTAGTTCTTGGTACAATGATACATATATTAATGGACAACTATATTTTTTAAAATTCTTTATCTAAAATGACACATGTCACTATATTAATGGACAACTATATTTTCTTTCATTTTCTTATTGGTTAGCCATATTTTTTATAAACTAATAGATTATTTATGTTAGTTTTTTTAATTAAAAAAAAATTATACTTAGTTTTCAGTCTCTATAAATATAGTCCAATATCGACATATTTTCATACACCTTCTCAATTCTTCATTTCTGATTTCTTAAACTTCTTATATATAGTTTATCTACTGTGGATCCTAATTATCCAAATTATCTCCCAAACACCTCGTATTATGGAGGTTTTCAAAATCTTCTACACTCCCAGTCCCCGAATCTAAATCAAATGCCTAGTACACCCAACCATGAAACTTCACAACATATTTCTAGAAATTTGTTTGAAGATTCTCAAATACCAAGCAGAAGTACCGAAAAGAATGTAAAATGGGAAACCAAAGAAGATATAGCTTTGATGGCAGCATGGTGTCATGTTAGTGGTGATTCAACTCGTGGAAATAATCAAAGAAAAACTTCCATGTGGGCAAGAATTTGGCAAATGTATGAGCAGACAAGAGCTGAAAACCCAACAGAAATCGGCCCTCGAAATGAAAATCAAATGAAAGGTTGTTTTAAACGACTTAATGAAAACGCAAACAAGTGGGTCGCTGCTTACAGGGCAGCGTATAGCAGAATGAAGAGTGGAATGAGTATAAAAGATGTCGAGCTTGATGCACACAAAATTTATGAGGGGGATGGTAGCAAGTTCTTGGACTTGACTGTATTTAATGAAGTTATGTGTAAAAATCCTAAGTGGATGTTAAACATAGATCGTGACAATACACGATCACGTCGTATAGATGAAGAACCTAATGAAGAAAGTGGTGGCAGTACGAAAAGATCGCGAACTAGTGAAGAAGGAGAGTATGTTGTTCACTCCAACCAAGAAACACCAAATAGTGGTGGTTCAACTATTCAACGACCTATTGGTAGAGACGCTGCTAAAAAGAAAGGAAAAGGTAAGGCATCACAATCTTTTTCATCCCCTAATAACGAATTTGTTGAAGAATTGCGTGCTATGAGGATCACTAGGGAAAGTGAAATTGAAGTCATGAATAAAAGACTCGAGGTAGATAAGAAAAGAGAAGAAAGGGAGATAAAACGGGAAGAAAGGGAGCTTAAACGGGAAGAAAGGGAGCTCAAAAAAGAAGAAAGAAAGACCAAAAAGATGTATCTTTTGCATCTGAATGCTTTATTGGCCAAAGATCATTTGTCGCCAGAAGATGAAGACATGAAGCGCAATTTGTATGAGATGTTGTATGGAAAGTGATGATTTGAATTATGCTTGTACCACTATGAATTTTAATATATGTAATCTAGTTTTTATCAATAATGAAAATAAAATTTCTTATCAATAATCAAAAGAAAAATCTTATCATGACACATGGCAATGTTTTACTCGATCATATAGATTACATCTGATCTTATCAATAATCAAAAGAAAAATCTTATCATGACACATGGCAATGTTTTACTCGATCATATAGATTACATCTGATCTTATCAATAATCAAAAGAAAAATCTTATCATGACACGTGGCAATGTTTTACTCGATCATACAGATTACAGTTGATCTTATCATGACATGTGTCAAAGTCTAATTCGATCACGTCCTTATATAATAGAGAGACAATTTATGAAAGTTACACATCAAGTTTTACACATTCAACTTATATTTCTAAGTCAAGTTCTCAAAACAAATATGTCATCTGATTCTGATGACTTATCATCCGATTCTAACTCAAGTTCGATCTCATCCAACTCAATCGAGTATCATGAATGGGAATCACGTGTTTTTCAATATAATCAACGCACTGATCGCATCCTTGAAGATGTTATTATCAACTATCCTAATTTATTCATACAAGACCAAACTTCTAGAGCAAGACGAGCGTATCGTGATAGGGAACGTGAGCAAGGTGAGGCACTTCTAATGGCAGACTATTTTGTGGACAACCCAACCTTTGATGAAGTTATATTTCGACGCAGATTTCGCATGCGTAAACACCTGTTTGTTCGTATTGTTGATGCTGTTACTGCCAATAATCCATATTTCCAACAAAGACGTGATGCTACGGGTAGACAAAGTCTTTCATCATTGCAGAAATGTACAGGAGCTATGCGGGTGTTGGCTTATGGTATATCATTTGATGCCGTAGATGAATATTTGAGGATGAGTGGTGCTGTGACAAGAAAGTCTCTGATGTTGTTTGTACAAGGTGTCATTTCTTGCTTCGGTGATGAGTACCTTCGAAGGCCAAATGAAGATGATTTAGCGAGACTTCTCAATGTTGGGGAACAACGTGGGTTCCCAGGTATGATAGGTAGCATTGACTGCATGCATTGGCAGTGGAAAAATTGTCCTAAAGGTTGGGCTGGACAATACGCAGGAAGAAATGGAAAGCCAACCATCATTCTGGAAGCCGTCGCGTCATATGACTTATGGATATGGCATGCTTTCTTTGGAACACCAGGTTCGTGCAATGATATTAACGTTCTTCATAGATCTCCTGTTTTCGATGATGTATTAGAAGGTCGAGCACCAAAAGTGAGCTATGTTGTGAATGGTAATCAGAAAAATATGGCATATTACCTTACTGATGGTATATATCCTTCATGGGCTGCATTTGTCAAATCTATATCTTCTCCACAAATTAGAAAGCACAGGTTGTTCGCTCAACATCAAGAGGCCGCTCGAAAAGACGTGGAACGGGCATTTGGAGTTCTACAAGCTCGTTTCGCATTCCTTCGACATCCATGTCTTATTTGGGACTACGAACAAATGGGACAAATTATGATTGCTTGCATTATTATGCACAACATGATAGTTGAAGATGAACGAGAAACTTACAGAAATTATGATCCATCTGAATTTTTTAATGACACACATACAAATGGTAACGATGATGTTGTTGAGTACTCCACTGAAAGAATTGCGGATTTGAGAAGTTATATGAGAAATAGAGAACAATTGCGCAATAGAGAAGCCCATTCATCTCTACAAAATGACTTGATTGAGCATATATGGCAAAAATTTAGCGATGATAATTAATTATGTCATTTGTATTTCTAAAATTTGCAATTTTTTATTTCTTCATGTTTTTGTAATTTTTTTTTAATAAAAGACGTATTTTATTTCAATTAAAATTTAAAAATATAACATTTTTTTATTATTTATTTATTATTGAAATCGTTACTTTTCAAAAATATATTTATAATCAAACATATAGTTTTATATAAAATTTTAAATAATTAAATTAAATATAAGTATAATAATATTATATATTAGGTTGGGTTGTTGATAAATGGTAAAAAAATTATGGATTGGTTGTATGTAATGGTTGTGTATGTGGAGGAAAGAGAAAATAATATTTTAATAAAAGATTGGGTTGGGTTGGGTTGTGAATAAAGATGGTCTTAGCATATCTTCTTTTAGGGACTGTTTGAGATTTTTTATTAACACTGCTGAAGTATAGAAAAATGTCGAAAGGTGGAGACTTGGAGTGGGAGATACATCTGGGAACACTTTCATCATCCGCGTGTGACTCCAATTTCTCAAACGATCCTTCTTTCGATGCTTCACTTCTTCATTCCGTAATATTCACTTTTATTTTTTTTATATAAATTGATTGAATTTGAATATGTAGGTTCGGAAACTGATTGAGCTTTGTAAAAATGAGGATTATGATAATTTGATTGCTATAGTTTATCCTCAGCTTAATAAGATTTTCCAGCGCTCTCTTTCGCAGTCCAAAGCCGCCTCTTTCGGCCATCTTTTTTTGGTATATTTTCTCTTTGTTTATTAATTTTGTTTGGGTACTTGTGATAATATGATAATTAGGGGGTGTTAGGCATTAGCTTAATGTCCGGGCTGACAGTTACCAGATTAGTGAACAATAGCTTGCTTCACTATCAATTTCTCTAAACTTTATTTGTTGGCTTTAGCAGGCACAAAAGAAAAAACAACTACTGTTCATGCATCCCACTGTAACAGAACCAAACGTGGCCGGCAAACTCCCCATAGTGAGTGACGTTTCCCGAAATTGTTACATGTAACATATGCATCACAGTTTAAATTATTCCTAACCATGGAAACTTATTGCAGTTGCATACACTGACTATAATCTGGGTCCAAGCACTATCGTTTCAAATGAAAGTAACACTTGCAGGCGTAACATAACCGAACACCCTCTATATACGTTATTCATGATAGTTTGATTTGAATTATTTTAAGCTTAATATATTTTATTAATAATTTTGTTAATATTTGTTTGCGATTATTGATATTTAATTACTATTTATTCTGTGATTGTTACATGTAACATATGCATCACAGTTTAAATTATTCCTAACCATGGAAACTTATTGCAGTTGCATACACTGACTATAATCTGGGTCCAAGCACTATCGTTTCAAATGAAAGTAACACTTGCAGGCGTAACATAACCGAACACCCTCTATATACGTTATTCATGATAGTTTGATTTGAATTATTTTAAGCTTAATATATTTTATTAATAATTTTGTTAATATTTGTTTGCGATTATTGATATTTAATTACTATTTATTCTATGATTGTTTTAGTTGTCATCATGGTAAGGAAGAGGAGAACCGAAGTTTTTTAACGATATTTATAAGGCTTGCTCGCCCATCGAACGGGCTATGCTTTGATACTTTGTTCTTGCGTACCACTTTGAAACTTTATTTCTCTCATATTCAATAACCATTTATTTCCTTTTGTCCTTAATTAATTCAAAAAAATTGGTACGTTTATATCTTATTTTTCGTTAGCTTATTTTTACAAAACGATAATTATAAGTTATGTCCGCCCATCGAGCGGTACGTTAAGCTCCGCCCATCGTAAAATTATTTAAACGTAAACTAATACTATAACAAAATTAAATAAAACCGGCGTCATTAAAAATAATTTTCCGTTAACTACCACATTGTTTGGGATCCTAAACCATTTCTACAAGAAGAAGCTTACTCTTCGTAGGGCGTGTTTCTTTATGTCTGAGTGGTACTCCCTCCGTCCCATATTAAGTGTCCATAATGGAATCTTGGGATGTCCCAAATTAAGTGTCCAGGGAATATTTTCAACCAATGAGAAGAGACTTTAGTGGGTAATAGTGATATTTGATTGGTGGAGAGTATAGTTGGCCCCACTTTCCTAAAACTTTGTGCATTTGGAAAGTGGACACTTAATATGGGACGGAGGGAGTAATATTAGTGGGGCCCAAGAAATATATTAATAGTTTTTTTCTTGGTTGGGTCCACTCATTTCGTTAGTATATCTGTATCACAAGGCCTCAAATATGCTAAACCCTCCACAGCCAGAGCTTCCAACAGACGTGGGCCTACATTGGACCCCACAGATCCTTCACTAACAGAAACAAGTAAACACAGCCTTACTCTCCGTAGGTATAGCCTGACAATTCTTTTGGCTGGAGTCAATCCTGGATTATTTTGAGCCCAAGATTCCCCGTATTGCAATTAATTCATGATCTCCCAATAGAAAATACTTTGTAATATTTATTTTCATTGCCATTGTAATAATTTTCCATTGTACTTGAATCATCTTTAGGTGGCATGATTGTTGCAGATATCGGCTTGGTCAATGAACGTGGAGCTGACAATCAGCATATCAAATTGGTTAGTAGCGTAATCAAATGTATTTTATGTAATTCACTTGAATTCACAATCAGCATATCAAATCATTATCCGTTACTTGTTTTCACACTCGTTGTTCGTATTAAGTCAAAACTGTCAAATTCTCAGACTTCACTATTATTCAGGTCGTGTGTTGGAGCTGTTCCAGTAATTCACTTGAATTCACATTTCACCTTGCCAGTTACACACAAGGTGAGTTATAGCCCCACTTTTACTCATTTTATCATTTTATACTCCTTGGGGGAGATACATGCTACAAATAGAACACAAGTATTTTATGTATGCTTCACCTGATTGATATTGCCTAAGTTACCACTATTGCCACAAGCCCATCACATCATGAACAATTAATCACTTGTGAGTGAACGCGAATATAGTGAATAGATTTATTAGAGGCTGACTGCCTATTCCACTAATACCTGACAGATAGCCTTAGTTGCTAGTCAGATTAGTCGCAATGCATTATATTTGAAGGAACTAGGAATATGGCAATCTCCTACACGAGGGCCATAACTCACACCATTAATTTGGTGTGTTCACCACCGTTTCACGATACACTGTTAACGTTTGCGTGCCATGAGACTTAGGGCAATATATCCAACTGTAATATCACCGTTTAAAACAATGATTGTAATTCACAGGCAATCACTACTTGTGCTTCAAATTGATTACTATTACAAACTCTATGATTTCACTCAACAATTTTGTTGACTTTTAACATATTTATCTCAGGTAATTAGCGGAGCAGTCAAAGCACGGAGTGGGTAATAAACTTATAGTTATTATGGTGTTAAATAAATTATGTCATTCATTTCAAACTACTACACATTTTGTGGGATATTACAACACTGGAATTTCACCTTCTATGTCCTCCCCGTAATACCCCAATTAGTCTTCCGCTGTTAACTCAAAATTTTAAGGGTGTTATATCTTTCCCCTCCCTTTTTTCACATCAAACTACAGGGACTTTATTGTATTTTCTTTCATTCTTTAAGGTAGGTTTTATGGGTTTCAAAACTTACCCTGAAGTTTGAGATGTTTGCAAATTCTACCCTATAACTTTTTTTCACTTTTCTATAAAATTTGGTGCATCATAGTTATAACTAATTTTTATAATTGTGATGCAACAAAATAAAAAGGTGATCATAGTTATAAAATTTGACGGAAAAATTTTTGGCTAGGAAAAAAAAAAAAAAAATTGCACAAAAATTTTTTTTTTTTTTTGCCATAAAAAATTTTTTTTTTTGGCCGGATTTTTTTTTTTTTTTTTTTTCGGGGGTGGGGGGGTAGGGTGCGAATATACAAAGCCAAAAAAAAAAAATTTTTTTGGCCGGATTTTTTTTTTTTTTTTTTTTTCGGGGGTGGGGGGTAGGGTGCGAATATACAAAACCTCCCTTAGAGAATGAAGAAAAATACAATAAGGTCCCTGTAGTTTAGTGTGAAAAAAGAGAGGGGAAAGAGAGGGTGATTTGTACACTTTTCTACCAAAGTGAATTTTTTTATAAAACAAATAAATAAATAAATATATATATATAATATATATAAAGTATATATATATATATATATATATATATATATATATATATATATATATATATAAGAGAGAGAGAGAGAGAGAGACGTAGGAGCACCAGCTGGCCTAGCACAAGCCGGAGCAAGGGATGATCTCGATATTTATCTGTTTTAATCTTCTATGTTCTACCAGTATTGATTAAAAAAAACATTGTTATACTTCAGTGAATCTGTGTTTTGGCAACTTTTATGTTACGGATCCCAAAACCTGTTTAGTGTTGGTGTTAGTGATATATATATAATTTCCACTCCATCTAAAACCCCAAGTACGGCCTAAATAGTTATTAGCTGGCCTAGCACAAGACGTAATGGAAGATGCTCTTGTCAATAAATAGTTATTAATGGAAGATGCTTTTGAATAGGTAGTTAATGGAGAAAGAGAACTCAATCTAGAATTTCCGCTCCATCTAAAACCCCAAGTACGGCATTAGCAATTGAAGAGCTTAGTTAGAATGGGTGGAACTACTCGAACTGGCTCGATAAAGTCTGGGAGATTAGATAAGCTTTGATATTCTTCTATGTTCTACCAGTATTGATTAAAAAAACCATTGTTATACTTCAGTGAATCTGTGTTTTGGCAACTTCTATGTTACGGATCCCAAAACCTGTTAGTGTTGGTGTTAGTGATAGCAACATAGAGATGTAAAATGAGTCAAGTGTGGTGTCAATTGGAACCACAACTGAAATGTCCTTGGATTGGTCAATCAAACCTAACTACAAAAGTCGTTAATAACCAACAACTTAAACAAGACCGACATATTAGATCCTCCGACACTAGTTCGTGACCTAACTATAGCATCTCTTTTCTTCAAAAGGGAAGCAACGGCCATTGCGTTCTTCAGGCCAATGGTAATGGTTGGAGTCTAATCTACCATGAAATTTCGACTCAATTAACCAAGTTCTTCTTAAAATATGCTAGATTATATACTAATCTAGGTACTAAACGTACCATCTGGGTGCGCATTATCAAAGATTTCTTCGTTCTAACTGCCATGCAAAACGATCAGCTGCAGCCATTGCACGGGATGCTGCACCAATGGACCCTTCATATCTATACAGATCATGTAGCAAAAGGGCAAAACTTCTCAGCTTATGAAAAGGTAAAGTAATGTAAGATTTATGTTGGTGTTTGCAGTTTTAACTCATTTACTTACGAATAGGTCGATTTGGAATGTGTTATATATCAAAAGGGTGAAGTGAGTCAAATAAATATAGATTAGCTAAAACTGAACAGTCGTTATACTGATTGAAAACCGCTCAAAGTTCATTTTTAATGCATCCAACCTCCTAAATGCTTCTTAGTAAAAAAATCATGGTACTAATATTGCTTTTGTGCTCACAAAAAAAAACACACTAATTATGCACAACTTTTTAGAACAATGAACAAATTAGTGTTTGTGAAAACGATCCTAAATGTTGGTTCGTTCATATAAAGACCCGGATTTAAGATGCATTGAATGGGAAAATAGAGTTCTTACAGTACAACAAAAAGGAAAGATGGTGTCTTGAAAACTATAGCCCCTTCACCGGCAGGGTTTGAAGTGTCCATGCACCTTCCACAGAACCAACTCTCGTGTATTGATGTAACAATATCTGCCACCAAAACAAGAACCAAAAGAGTAATTTCCTAAAGAGATGGTAAAACATTTTATGTCGTCAAAATTTAGAAGCTAAAACAATTTATTTATATATGTGAATGAAGAAGGTTAACATGAGCTGATATGCATTAAACTAGGAATATCTCAATATGTGAAACTTAAAGGTTGGTAATTTTATCTTAAACAGGCAAATGAGTCAAGTTATAAGATTTTACTATAAAGGAAACGTTCAAATGGATCAAGCAAGTTAAACCATGTCTCTGCCGGTCATCCCAACCCAACCCACATGTTTAGACCCGCACATAAAGTTACATGTTTTGACCTGAACCTGTATTGACTAATTACCCACCCTACCGCCCTTCTGATTCTGCCACCTCTGGTAAAACTTTACTGGAACTAAAGCCAATATTGGTGACATTAGTAGCAGATACCAGATGAATTAGTGAGCTAAGTAACTAGATCCAAAGATGAACTCTGATGAAGCAGGTATAGAGGTATATCTAAAACCATTCAAAGGTAATGTTTCAATCTCTTACAGTCTTGTTTTAGATCTTACATTGACTTGAATTTATAAAGAAACTTTCACTCTGGTAATTGCATCGTTTGACGAAGTTCACAAACTGGCTGACTTCAATGGGGTCTGCTTCTATACCTTCCTCCTCTGCACTGCAAACACCAAGATCAATCTTCATGGTTTCTTATGGCCAAACACAATTATGAATACCACTGATAAAGATAGTAAAAAGATTATAAATTGCGAATAATCGCAATTGATTTCTAACAATCTAACAGGACTAATAAGAGTAGCAAAGACTTTCATTGCTGTCTCATTATTATGGTATGTTGATAAGACGCAGCGTCTTATCAACCATCCTAGTTTCACAGAAAATAAACTCTATTTTTCCTACTAAATACACATCTTTTTGCAATGGTCAACTTGGATAACTCTGGGCTATTTTTGTACAACTTAAAAACAAATAGTATGGCAAAACAGGTTTTATAGAAAGAATATAGTAAAGTTGAAGTTGAAACTCCAAGCTCTGCTTCCATTTCTTAACGGAAGAAAGTATATAATGATGAAGAATTACTAAAACATAAAGTCCTACTCCTACAGACAGAGAGAACTACACCAAGACACGTATGACAGGGGAAGTTTAAATTTATAAAATCTATGAAACATACAAATGGCATGGGAAGCGTATCTTTTGTTGTAATACAAAACAATTGAAAGAAAGAGAATGTTCATATACTAAACTGATATAGAACCCTTTATTATAACACTAATCATCACCAGATTGGTAGCCGTAGAATTTATACATATGCATGCACACACATATGTACATACTGTTGAAACTCAACCATCCAGATATAAATTTGCATATATCTAGAGCCTTGAAACAGCTATTTTCACCTAAGGTACTGAGAACTGTGAGAAAACACTAACATAAGTAATTAAATGTCAAACATTTTGCCAGGAAAACTAGTTAAACGTGTTCAGAACAAATTAGTGCCTTTACATATGTTGGAACTTCGATGGCACAACCACATCTTATATCAGGAATAAGTTACGAAAACTTGAAAACTGTAAACGAGTACATTATGCCTTCACATGGAGTTGAATTAAACATATGGAGAGTTCAGTTCATTAATCAACAACGATAGACAAAACTATTTTTGGGCCATGCAAATCTACAAGTTTAACTAAAACAATACCATCCATTCTTACAATATACAGTGGACGTCGTCACTTGTCATTTGTGTATATGACAACGCATAGTAATGTTATGAAAAAAGTGATCTTTTTTACTATAAATGTGTGAATATACTTGAGAACCTTACATTGTAGATAGTAGACGAGAAGGTCCAGTTGGATCGTAGTTAATTAGAAGAGCCGCCTTCAATGGGTGACCTGTAGATTACAATTCAACATAAATATAAGCATTCTGAATATCAATAATTAGATATGTTGAACATCTGAACGAATTGTGATTGGATACCATCAGAACCGACACTGTTAGATGCCCACTTTTCCCAGGTTCTGTTGACAAACGCCCAATCCATATTCAAAGTGCAGGCCAACAAAAGAGAAACCTGTCAAATTTGGTACTTAGCATATATCCGTTTGTTTGGCTCGAAGATATATAGTGGTAATGATATATTGTGTTTACACTAGCTAGTTCCTAGTCACTGTAATATGTTTTGGATAAGCTATTTTCTAAACCCTATATACTAAAAGCATCCCATCCAAAGTAACAAGACTTAAAACTAGAATAATGAGAGATAATTAGCATATACTCAATCCCAAACACCCACATAAACATTAATTAAACATTTACAAAATTAACAATTGAAATCAAGGAAACACTGGAATT
Organism: Artemisia tridentata subsp. tridentata; assembly: GCA_021014915.2. Classification (NCBI taxonomy): domain Eukaryota; kingdom Viridiplantae; phylum Streptophyta; class Magnoliopsida; order Asterales; family Asteraceae; genus Artemisia; species Artemisia tridentata. The sequence continues at coordinate 393,466,252 of CP139508.1, forward strand.
GAAATGTGAAAGTTGGTAATTAATTTGTGGAAAATAATAACAAGTTTACCGTCGGGATATAAGACCAGATTCCGGTACACAGAATATTCCAGCCGACTTGTCACGACAGTGTCGTAGAGGGGGTTAAACTGATGGGTTATTCTTGAAGGTGGATTGGATGTGAGAGAGAAAAGAAAAATAGAAGAAAGTGAAAGATTGTTGGGTGTTTGGTTTTAACTGTTGCCAACATTCCATACTCTACTGTTGTTAGTACTTAGGGCCCGTTTAGTTGGGGTGTATGGGTATGAATCTATGACTTTGAAAGTCATTAATGTTGTTTGGTTGGTTATGAGGCCCACCACAATGGATTGAGGATACCCAAATGTGAGGGTTTCCTCATATCTTATGTGTATGGGTGGTTTCATCATACCCTCCATTACCATTCCACCCTATACCAACACCCATACCCATTGTGATTCATAGCAATAAACCAAACACACCCTTAGTATTATAACTCTATTTTTTTTTTTTACAATTTTCATTTACTAAACGAGTACCGTGCATATCAACGAGATTTATTGTAGCGATAAAAAAAGTTTATAGATTATAAGCAAAAAAATAATAAAAGTTTAAGAATTTGGGGATTAAACACGATTTAAACTGAATAAAAAGAATATTGGTTATGGGTTATAAACGAAATAATAGTAAAAGTTTATGGTTTCATATATAGTTTTCTTAATTTTTTACTTGGTTTTCATATATAGTTTTCTTAATTTTTCACTTTCAATACTATGAGTTTTCACTTTATAAATAGTATAAACGAGTGGGGGTACTTGCGCGTTGCTGCGAGAATGTTGTGTTTAATCCAAACTCGAAATGAAACGATTGTCCAAATTTTTTATTTTTGTTATTAAGGACTAAATATGCAAAAGATCGATAACTGCAAGTACTATTTTCGTAAAGTATTTCTGAAAATAGTATGATTTTTTTATGGAAAATGTCCCTAAAGTTATCAACATTTTGCAAAGTTAGTCCTTAGAGACTAACTTTGTAATTTATAGATAACCTGAGGGACTATTCGCGTCATTTTTGCTACAGTTTCCCATGAATAGTAAACACTACTTTTATGCACTGTAGAAAGCAATTTTCTACATTGTTCTGCATTGTAGCAATGTTATTTTCTTTTTTAGTCCCTGAAAGTGTTGGTATGTTGCAAAGTTAGTCCTTAGAGACTAACTTTGAAATTAAAAGTTAACCTGAGGGGCTATTTCTGCTCAATATTTGTACAGAAATAGTCCCTGAAGTTATTGGTCCGTTGCAAATTTAAGTAATGACTGTTATGTAAGGGCCGTTAAGGACTAACTTTGCAATGGATCAATAACCTCAGGTCTAAAATGAAAATTACGTAACTATTGTAGTGCTTTGGCACCACTGTTCCATGGTTTTTAGTATATAGTATAATATCTTTGCAAAACTTCAATGATACGCCAGTATCTTACAAAAGATTTGATTACATTAAATATATTCTTTCAAACCTCACAAAATACTCATTTATATCCAAATATATAATTTTAAAATGAGTAAATTACAAAGATGGTTCCTGTGGTTTGCGTTGACTCACACTCTTGGTCATTTGACTTCTTTTTTTTTTTGCACTTACAGCCACCAACTCTGAAACCCTTAACACTAATAGTCCCTTGACCAAACGACGTCAAGTTTCACTGTTAAACACCCCTCATGTGACTTGCACATGAAGGCAAAATAGTCTTTTAATGTCTAACCACAGGAACCATCTTTGTAATTTACTCTAAAAAAATCACCATAACCACTTCACCACTGTATCACCATCATCTTCACACACACATCTGTCGTCGGTAAACCAACACCTTCAAATACCGGCCTTAAACTTTTCCGGCCACCACGATTGAACAACTCTAAAAACCTATAAATACAATTCATAAATCTGCTCAAACCCATTTAGTTCCAGATTTGAATCTTTTTGATACTGTGAACATACCACCACCACCTTTTTGAATCTTGTTGATGTTTTCTCGGCTTCAAGATCATTATTACAAGGTAGGCTTTGATATTCCGTTTCTTTCTTCTATTTATTTATTTATTTATTTATTCTTGGCTCAAGATCGATGGTTACAGATCCGTAAGTTATGAGTTTATTTTTTTATGTGATGTGGTAATGATGTTTATTATCTTTAACTAATTGATTTTAAGTTGTTACTATGCGACCCTTATGTATTTAACGAAAACTCTAAGTTAGGTTATGATTTCTGTGTTTTTTATTAATCAAGTGATTAAATTATAATTAAAATGTAAGTTTATTTTGATATGTTGATTGATAATAAGCACACTTGTTATGTTATGATCTGGTTATGAAACCGTAGGTAAGGTGTACTGATAGTTGTTTAGTTGTTTGTTGATTGCTCAAACTATCATGTATCGAAATGTTGAGTTTAGGGAAATCTGAGGTTAGGTATTGATTGACTATGATGGGATGAGACAGAGGGTTGGTTTGTTGTTTATTTTTGAATATTGTTGTTTATTTTTGTTCTTCTTCTTCTTTCTTTTTCATAATTGATGGGATGAGACAGAGGGTTGGTTTGTTGTTGTAGAGAGAAGGTACAAATTTGTTGTATAGAGGTGGGACATAATAATTTTTAGGCTATTGTTGGATGGAGATGTAGATGGGTCTTCGTTCTTTTCTTTTTTCGTTTGCGGTTTTTCATGTTTAACATGTTCTACTGAACCAAGATCTTGTTGGGAAAGCAGATCTTGTTGGTGCTCAAAAAATATGGCAGATCTTGAGGAAGGTGGTCGGAAATAATAGTGGGGAGGTATTGTATATGATTTAATATGAAGATGAAGATGTGGATGTTGAAGATGAGGTTGTGTAAGAGATGAGGGTGGAGATGATTTAACACATATGGTCCCTGTGGTTAGACATTAAAAGACTATTTTGCCCTCATGTGCAAGTCACATGAGGGGTGTTTAACAGTCAAACTTGACGTCGTTTGGTCAAAGGACTATTAGTGTTAAGGGTTTCAGAGTTGGTAGCTGTAAGTGCAAAAAAAAAAAAAAAAAAAAAAAAAAAAAAAATCAAACGACCAAGAGTGTGAGTCAACGCAAACCACAGGGACAATCTTTGTAATTTACTATTTTATAATAATAAATTAGTTTTAATATTGGAAAATATAGTCCAAATATTAATAAGAGTTAATTTCATAAATGGTCCCTGTGGTCTGTCGGGTTTAACGGATTTAGTCCATTTACTTTTTTTAACGGGTTTGGTCCCTGTGGTTGCGACCCATAACGGGTTTGGTCCCTTGACCACTAACGCCATTTATTTGACTGTTAATTCAACCAACTATTACATAAATAGAGGGGTATTTTTGTCATTGCATATATTTTACTAAAAAATTAAAAACTCATGTGAGATTGTGAGATACAAAGCCCAGATCTTTACCATCACACATCCCTCAAACTCTCACCAATCTCTTTCACTTTCTCTCTCTAAAATCCCGACCCACCACCACCAACCGCCGCGTATTGTTTTGCCATCCATATCACTCCCCACTTCCAGCTAACTTAAAAGCAGAAACCACACCAACCACCACCACCACCTTCGTAATCCACACACAACAAACCACAAAATCAAAGTGGATATAAAAAATAGATAATAAAAAACGAATCTGAAGTAGATCTGGTGCACCGAGGCACAATGTTGTTGGATCAAGTGGAAGCTGTCTGGATTCGATGGTGGTGTCGATGGATGGCAGCGGTGGTGTCTTTCCTGTGATGGAAATACCCTTGGCCAGATCCGGCCAAATCTGTCCCCACTGCAGCAAGATCCGGCCAACTGCCGTTGTCTAAATTCATATCCGGAGACCACCTACACCCTTGGTGGGTGATTTTAAGGGTTTTGGTTGAATAAATCTTGGTGAGTTTTGGTTAAAGATTTATTTCTAGGTTTTTTCATATAGATTTTCTTTTGGGTATAGTAAACATTCCAAAATCAATGAATTAGTTTTTGAATACAAATGATTTTTTTCATAACTAGAAAGATTCAGAAAGGTGTGTAAATGATTTTCGTGGGTAGTAGTACCGTACATAATTGTTAAATTTACAAATAATAGTTGTGTAAGTAGGAGGGTTGTAACGAAATCACAGTGTCACCAATAATTTGGTAATATTCTACACTTTTGATTATTCTTGAGATTGAAGTTGATTTGAGTGGAATGATTGGTGAAGTTTTTGGTTACTTTTATTTCAAAGTGGTAATAGATGGTTTGATATGAAAATGAAAAAGATGAGAAAAATAAAGTATTGCGTCTTTGGTGTTTTCGAAATTTTGGGTGTTGTATTGCATTAAACTGGTGGCCGGAACGAAACAGTGGTGGTCGGGATGAATAAGGTCAAAGAAGATGAATGATAATGAATTGAGGGTGTGTTTAGTTTGGGTTTAAATAAATAAATAAATAAATAAATAAATAATAATAATAATAATAATAATAATAATAATAATAATAATAATAATAATAATAATAATAATAATAATAATAATAATAATAATAATAATATCTCGGCTCCCTACTAACTTCTTGTAAATCCTATTTGTTTATAATAAAGTGCTGTTATAATAAAAATAATAATAATAATAATAAAATAAATAATAATAATAATAATAATAATAATAATAATAATAATAATAATAATAATAATAATAATAATAATAATAATAATATGAGGGTAGTTTGGTTATTTCATCCTTTTAAACAGTCAAACTAATAGAAAAAATGATCAAGGGACCAAACCCGTTAAAAAAAGTAAATGGACTAAATCCGTTAAACCCAACAGACCACATGGACCATTTATGAAATTAACTCTATTAATAAACAAGTAAAAGTACAATATTGCCCTTCTTCCACAATGAAACAAACTCACCTGATGCATACATGCAGTGTAATATCAACTCATTTAATTTGTTAATCTCATTTTCGCAACTCTTGTTTTGTCGTCTAACGGACCTAGAGGTGGCAAAACGGGAGGGTTGGGCGGGCACGGGCAACGGTTCAAATGGGCTACGGGCTAAACGGACACGGGCTAAATGGGCACGGGCTAAATGGGCACGGGCCAAACGGGCACATGTTATACGAATCGCTTTAGAAAATACCCAAAATGACGAAATAAATTCCTCCAAACGTTTTATATTCAAAAATTAAATATATTATATCTATAATAAGTTTTTTTTTTATAAACAATTGTAATTTTTTTAATTGAGAGAAAATATGTGTCCGTTTGTGCCCATTTAGCTTTTAAATGGGCAATATATGACCATTTCACAAAAAGGAAGGGGCTAAATGTGCCCAAATCTTTTACAAATTTACCCAAATTAGCCCATTTTTTTTTATTATGGGCACAAATTGCCACCTCTAAACGGACCTTTAGCAACAACATGTAGTCGCTAAAGGTCAAGATGTAGCCGCTAAAAGTTTTGGTCAAAGATGGAGCTAAAGATGCTGGGTTTTTTGCCGTGTTGCGAACCTTTAGTGTAACACCCCAACCCGACAAGGGTCAAAATGCAACATTATGGTGTCAATCAGAACATACAAACGCAAGCGGAAGACTTATAAACATAATAATTACAAAGGTAGTCTAAGGCAAAGTTGTGAAAATCGCGCCTAAGGCGCGCCTAGGCGCTAAGGCGCACGAGGCTCTAGCCTTGGGGCTTTTTTTGGATCGAGGCTCACGACATGCATGAATCCCAAAAAAAGCGCGCACCTTAGGGCTTTTGCGCCTTTGCGCCTTGGTGCGGTTTTTGCGCCACGGTGCGCCTCGGAGATGTAACAGGTTTTTGGGCTTTTTTTCTAAATATTAAGATAAGATACATGGGCCTTATAAGTTATATACATGGGCCTTTTAAGTCATAGGGTGAGTATTTGTATGATTTGTAAATTTGAACTGATTTTATGTTTATTTTATTGATTGAAATTTTCTTTAAGAAATTACTTTGTTTCATTAAGTATTTTTCTTTATTACATATTATTATGAAAATATGGCATTATGACTTAAGTATAAATACGTTGCTTGCTTGATATTTTGAGTTAAATTGTGAGCTTTGTTAAATGTAAGTCTGCAAGTGTAGGAAACAAGCATATTTAGTCTGATATGAATTTTAATCTCTATATAGGTCATCGAGCCAAAGAGTTGATCCGTTTGAGAGGTGACAACTGGTCCATTTTAATCTTTATAACGACAATATGTGTCATGTATTAAGTATTTTAATGTTATTTTGTATTATTTAAGCTACATAAATGGTCATATATGTTATAAAAAAACTTAATTTATTTAGTGCGCCTCGTATTCATGAATCCCGCGCCTTGGAGTGCGCCTCGCCTCGAGGCTCTTTGACCCCCTTTGCGCCTTAGTGCGCCTCGAGCCTTTCAAAACACTGGTCTAAGGTAATAATAAAATGCTAACATCTATAAATAATGAGTTCCAAATCCAAATACAAATCCAAACTAATCTAACTGAAAATGAATCCAAATCTAATCCAGAAGCAAATGGGTGCCTATCGTCAGGGTAGTCCACTATGAGCTCCTATGCACTCTTCACTCAAACCTAGCTTCCAAACCTAAACCTGCCGCAGGAAAAGAAATGAGGCTGAGCTTAAAAAGCCTAGTGAACATATATATACATAACAAACGAATAATCAAACATATATATGTAAAGAAAAAGGAAACACAAGCTCCTGTTGAAACGAATATCATCTGTCAAAAGAATGAGAGGTCAAGATCATCTGAACAAATATCATAAGTCAAATGAAATGGAGAAATAAGATAATACGAATCAAATGGATCCAATGCATAAATATCATGAGTCAGAATAGCTCTAAGAGTCGAATAAGAAAACGACAACGAACGCGTCTAAACGAGCCACTCAAACGGACCAAAGATACCTAACAGATAGCAACGAGCCTGTCTAAACGAGCCACTCGAATGGACCACATAATCACATATACATATCATACCATATCATAAGTGTACGGAGAGGGGATACCTCTAAGTACCAAATGGAGTAGCTAGCTCCCAGAAGTGAAATGGGGTACAAGGCACATACAACCAGTCACTAAGTCATATCATATCATATCCATATCAAATCATATAAGCCTAGGATGCATCCATACGCCCCCCCCCCCCAATAAAAAAAATCATATACGTACCATGTACTAGAAAAGTATACGCATATATCAAAATGGCCAAGAGCACACATATCATATCATATCATATTAAATGGGGACGCCGTGGATCAATCACACCTCCACAGAAAGTTTCATGCCATTGGTGCCTCAATGACATGACCATGGTACCTCCATGGCTAGTTAGCTCGGGCGACAAAACAGAAACAAGCATATCATATCATAGCATCATATCAGAGGGAATCATAGCAATGGTTCATCTCAATTGAATCATAACAAAGGAGCATAGCAACTGAATCATATCAAAGGAACACATAACTAGGATCATAACAAAGCTCATATCAAAAGGGATCATAGCAAAACAACGAATCAAGTCAAGGATCAAAAGTCATGAGAGAAAACACCCTTACTGAGAAAGGGCAGAATATTTGTACCTTAAACCGCAAATGAAACCATATCACAAAGATCGGAAGTTACTCATTCTTCAGCGAATCTACACGAATTAATGATCGTCTTATTATTTAAGAACTATTTCATAAGTTATTACTGATTCATCACTTGTTGTTGAGCAGAGTAACATATTAGGGTTTCCTTCTATTTTTAGAAACTTTTCATTTTTAGTAACCTTCCATATTTAGTAACTTTCCATAATTAGTAACTTTCCATAATTAGTAACTTTCCAAAATTAGTAACTTTCCAAAATTAGTAACTTTCCCGATTTAGTAACTTTTTGATTTTAGAAACTTTCCGATTTTAGTAACTTCTCGTTAATTGGTCAAATTAGGGTTTCGAAATGATAATCAGTTAAGTCTAGGGTTTAAATGCATTTAAAACCAATTTATAACAAAGTTAGGGTTTATAATAATTAGTAACTAGCTAATTAGAGTTTACATCTTATTTAATTTATATTAATGACCAATGTAAGCAAGATCAATTAAATATAGGGTTAGGTCGAAAGTAGGTTAACACATGTTTAAGAGTATCCGAATTAATGTTACAATGATACTTAGGTCAAAACACATTCAATGGGTTGAGGTTATACTAAATTCTTAACTTGAAAGATGGTTCAGATTTTTATCACATTTTGTTCCTGATATTATGAATATTTTAATCATACTTAAGTGTCTACTGGGAAGCTAAGATTTTTATCACAGGTACGTATATATGTTGGGAACCCACTGTAATTTTCTTAGATTTTATTTCCAAGTGATAGTACCCTTTCAAAAATCGTTTTCTTAGACCTGCCCAGAAAGATGACTGCACAGACACCCAGAAAGTTTGCATTTGGATACCCCATGAGAACCATTCAGAAAAATTTACAAAAATTCCAGAAAGTCCCATATAACTTACGATTTATTTTATTTATAATGTAATGTATTATAATTAGTTTAATTAGTTTATTAACTTAGGATATATAGTTATGTAATTCTCATTTATATTTCTTTGTATTCTTATAAGGTTAAAATAGTTAGAGGGTAATTTGGGTAATTCAAATGATGAGAAAATGAGGGTTTTACATTTAGCGATGACATCCTTCTTCGCTAAAAGTCGCCCGTCGTGAGAAGTAGAAAAAGGCGTAGTGACTGCTTTCTCAAAAATCACTTGAAATTTATATTTAGCCGCTTTCTCAAAAATCACTTGAAATTTATATTCAGCCTCTTGTTTGATGAACCAAGCACTTCTGATCCATAAATAAGTCCTAATAAGCAATCGTTTAAGCTAAAACTCAAGTTTTGAGTGTGAAATTTGAATCCCTATGCTCTCACGTCAATTTGAATGAACCAATAAGCAATCAAATAATTCAGCACAAACTAAGCAGATTGATCCTCGAATAAGCACAATCAGACCTCATACCACTCATATACATGCTATGATGCCGCTTGTTGTTCCATCAAGGCATCAAGCTTTAGGATAAACGACGTGTCATGTGGGTAAAATTAATTTGGGCAGGCTAGAAAAAAGCCCCATATTTTTTTAGGGTAAAGGATGCAACTAAATTAATTGTAGACAAAAATGAAATAAAGGAATGTGAAATCCGGGCATTCTTGAAGGGCCAATATTTTATATTTTGAAACTTATAGGGCTTAACTATAATAACTTGGTGTGATATTTATTTATCACTAGCTTATAGTCCCGTGAAATTCACGGGTTTTTAAAGAAATTATTCATTAAGAAGTTCTGTGTGTCAATAAAATAACAAACAACAACGAACGATATAAGTTCCATTCTTTTAAAGGAATCATAAACAATTAGTAATGTGTCAATGATACAATAAACAACTTTGTGTGTAACTATTAAAAAAATAAACATGCATGTAACGTCTTCTACAATTGGTAGATAGTCTTGAAGAGCAAATATATGCACTTAACATCAAACACTTAAGTAGTCTATGTTGATTGAGTGAACACCTATATTAGAAGAGTAAAAAAGAAAGTGAAACTAAAATGAAGTTGTTGATAACAATATATAAAATGTTAAAAAGGCGTACAAAAAATCATTTATTCTCTAATAATAGTCCACAGTCTTAATCGCCAAGCACAACTTCCTGTTCCAGAATGACAGTAAGTATGCATGTGCACTTTCTTAATTTAAAACCTTCGTGCAGTCTATACTCTCCCAAAGCAAGTGTTTGGCACTTTGACTTGATAGAAACAAAACATGTGTAATACACTCGCCCAAAGCAAGTGTTTGGCACATTGCATTTGAAGTTAGTATCAAGAAAACAAACTAATTATTTTACCGGGGTAATCCCCTTTACTCAAAAAGAAAACAAACTAATAACTAAAGTACAACTTACAACTCTTACTTGAAGGCTAGGTAGAAAGACTATTGTGTGAATTCATTATATTGTAGGAACTTGGCGCAAACCCGCGACCCGCCCATTCTAATACACATAGGTTATTCAAAAAATGGAGCACAAATGTGAGTTTATATAAGAAAACAACACCTACCATAAAAGTTACAAACATTGAGAGCCCACCTCTTTTCGATATGGTGTAATATGAGGATAGTGAGCGAATTTTAAAAACTAACATATGAGGATAGGAAGTCCTTATCTTTCTTCGAAGGAATTTATGTCTAAAAAATATAATATAAAATGTTACATAAGGTTTTGTACATAGGAAATACACTTTATGAGACTTCGCGCAATTCCTGTTTAACCCATTATACCATTAAAAAGTAATCGGGTGGAACTAAAACATCCAAATTAGGCTATCAATATTAGATTAAAATAAAGTAATCATACCTTCTTCCGCTACCAGTATGCGTGTATGGTCTTTTTGGAGTTAAAATCAATATATTTCATCCATATGTAGTTGGTGAGTGTTATTTTTTTCCAAAGATGAGAACAAATAGCACCATGATTATCCATGAGATGTTCCAAACACTTGAGTTTATCTTCCATTGTGGCCTATCACAAACAATGGGAGCGCAACTCATTATCTAACAATTAATGTATGCAAAAAGTATGATTGGTTAAGAAACATTATGTAATAATTAATCTGTGCGAAAGTCACTCAAACAAATCATGAATAGAAAGATGTTCGCTATGTGATCCGTAATCTTGATTTTGCAAGATTTACGTTTGACCTCAAAAATAATTATTTGGCATGTTTATAATATGTAACTTTGTATAAGTGTATAAAGATAAACACTCGGTTAAAATTCTTAGTACATATTGTCTCCCAAATCCTAAATAGCCCATATAATATATGATAGCCTAACTGAAGTTCGCTATATTGTACTTTGCAAAGATACTTGATAGCAATAATGATTTTAATACCTCCAAAAGCTGTATTATTAAGAAATCCTAAAGAACTATATAAGCAGTTTCATAAACCTTAAAAGTTATTATACAATAAGCAATCCCAAACAGCCCATATAATACTTGATTTATAAAAAAAAAAAAAAAAAAAAAAAAAAAAAAAAAAAAAAAAAACTCATTTTGACAGTAATCAAGCATATAGCATAACCAGATACAGAGTTAAGGTATTTTAACCTTTCGAGGGTGTGCAACTCTTTATGGATTAGCATTGTCGTTCGGCTCAGAAGCACCTCCCTAACCATCTTGTACCCATCTTGACCTTATGGCTACGACTATAAGTAAAGAAATGATTAACCTATGATGAAAACTGATGTATTCATTTTTGCAAATTATAACAATCGACTTAAAACGATAACTGCGTATAACATTTTCTCTTTAAATTCAAAACATCCCAATAATTTAGGAAAATAATTGAACAGTTTACCCTTTTAAAATCTTTTAACTTCATGCAAAATCAACTAATAAAATCCCGAAATACATGGGTATCATTTAACACCATCCATTAACAAAATCCAATCCTTGAATAACGGGATCCCGATTTTTTTGTTTCAACATCAATGCTCTGGTTTTTAAAAAATTCCATATCTGCATACGAGGGGCGGAAAAATTAAAACCTCATTGACACATGTCGCTAATATTCAGAAAATGTGCAAGGTTTGCATATCCAGATACCTTCACGCGCATAAACTTCTCATGAATTACAGGATCAAGTAATAATCTATTGCCTGCAAATTTAACACAACAGAAGATTGAGCAACACAAAGCAAACCATTTTCTAACATATAATTTTTCGTTTGAGTGGTTGTCTAGTTGATACAATCAAAAGGTAGGTGTAATGCAAGCTGAAGCACAATTAAAAACGAAACAATTTTAGCAACTAATCATAAGAATGTTGGATATATAGAAACAAAAAAAAAAAAGAAAAAAATTTGATGTAAGTTACTCTACATTAGTGTAACAAGTAATTTTCATATTACTTCAATGATAGGCTACATTGCGACTCTGAAAAAATCAAATGGGAATTTATTTTGCAAGTTAGCTTGCTTCAAATTCTAAGCCAAATATAATAAATATCTACAAATCACATTAAGTATTTACTATTTAGGAAAGTGCTATTTCTAATGTCACAAAAAAAAATAATGTAGGTCTTTGGGGAATAGATAGGGGCATGTTTCAATTTAGACCGACACAATGGGTGCATCTTTCTGTGTATCAGCTCATGTTACAGGAACATACACAAACTCCATCATTCAAAAGAATAATTCTCTTAGACTATCAGACTTTCCAAAGAAAGAGATATTTCCTCGGAAGAGGTAAAATTAGGTGTACCTGCATCGGTAGAGGCTTGAGTTGTGAACTTAAATTCCGAACTGTCGACTGTGTCATTTAAAAACAAATTTATCAGTTAACGGGCATATATATGCAAGTATCTTCTAATACTAATGACCTAAGGAATTTATACAATTCACTTTGTTAAGATATGCATTTGGCACCCGTTTAACCTATGTGGCGCCATTGACTACCAACTCGTCATTCATTAATGTTGATTGGTCCATACACAGTGCAAACAATCATATAACTTGTTAAGACTACTCTATTTTAAATTTGTGACTTATGTGTTTATGTTAATCAAATTAAACATATTGTCAATTCAAAACAAATTAGCCATCTCAACCAGAAAAAGGATTGCCTATATCCCATAGCACAATTCATTAAGTCATGGTATAATGGTTACTGATTATAAAAGAAATCAAACTATCATTGGCCTATGTATTGTGTCTTCATATTTTGTAATATTGTAATTTTCTTATGTAAATGAATGGATGAAGAAAGACGGAAGTATACAGACATTACGTGTGTATAATGAAGAAAGAAATAAGCACCTTCATATCTGCTATTTCCTGCTCTCGCTTTGCAATTGTTACTATAAACACGACTTCCTTTTTCTTTGATTAATCTAACTGAAATTAGTAATACAACATTCCTCATGGCATCATGGCATGTATTATTTGCATACAGGGAAAATATCAGTAACCGTTATTCCAAAATCTCTCATAAACAAATACATGGTATCATGGCACGAATTATCTGTTATAGTGGCTTAAAAAGCTAACCAACTAATGAGCCTTGAGGAATGAAAGACTTCTTCTCAAACTCAGAATGTCAATTCGTTTAAACATGTTTTTATACCAAAATCAAATAGCATTTGGAACATTTGCCCCAAATTATATTTTAGGGTTTTTATAAGCAGCAGACTCAATTGTCAAGTTCTTGATTACACCATTGCACATCAATATAATTACACCATTGCACATCAATATAATTACACCATTACACCATGGGTAATATACTTGTGGGATAATTACTAAAATAGACCGGGCAACCAAGTGGTTGGCGGTTTTTGCCCCGAATTTTTTTTTCTTCTAATATTAGACCAGGGCAACCTGTACTTTTTGGGCAACTGAAATCTGTAAATGACAAGTGTCACTTTTTGACTATTTTTTGGGCAACTTTTGTATTTTTTGGGCAACTGGAGGACACTTTTCATCGTATGGGTCGAGATGCCCAGTTGCCTGGTCTAATATCAGAAGTTTTTTTTTCGGGGCAAAACCGCCAACCACTTGGTTTCCCGGTCTATTTTAGTAATTATCCCTATACTTGTCAAGTTCTTGATTATCTAACAACTACAAATTGTAGAGATTAATATTGGTTGTGTAGACAAAAATAAAATAAAAGATGATGTGAAATCCAGGCATTCTTGAAGGGCCAAGATTATATATTTTAAAACTTATAGGGCTTAATTATAATAACTTGGTGTGGTATATAAATATGGATCCCATCAATCTTTCTTTTTAATCTCGTCAGTTGCTAAGCCCCCACTTTTTGCCCCAGCACATAACAATGGAGCAAAATCAGGAAGTTAAGAGATGGAGCTTTCAAGAAGAAATCTCAAAGCTATTTGCTGCCTCATTGAAAAGTAGTTTCCCTGAATTTGAACAAAAGCCTGTGATTTATTCCAACCAGAAAGGGCAGGATGGTGATTACAATTGGTATGTGTATATACGTTGTTTTTGCGTTTTTACTTTCTTTCTTTGCTATGTAACACATACATTTACTTTTTTCATTTGACAGCCAGAATGTATTGCGGATATGGCCAAAAATAAGAAAAAGCCTTGGACAACAAAAGTATGCACATATTAAAAAACCAACAGATGTTGGAGAGGTAAAATTTCTGTCAATCACGGTTTCTTGAATGTGTTTGTGTGCTATTTTATTAAAAAACCAACAAAATTATGCACATATTAAAAAACCAACAGAGTTTTTCTTAACTAACTGTAATCATATGGTTTCTGTGTGCCATTTTATTATTACAGGTAATCAAGGATAATCTTCCGAAATCTGCGATGATAGCCGGAGAAGCCTCCATACAAGATGTTGGTTTTGTAGCTATTTCGTTATCACGGAAATGGTTAATTGAGGTATTGTTTTCTTTTCTTTTCCAACTCTATTAAAACATGCATTACAAGTTTCACTTAGATTCTTCTTGTTTCCTTGCAGAGCATTCACAAGATGTTAAAGTATGGTATTAACACATGGGCACCAGAACTTCCTGTGAAAAGGGTATTAGTAGTAGACTATACCCCAATAGTAGTAGATATTGGTTGGTTTCAACAACGCACTATCAGAGAAACTCTAGTTCTTATGCTTGAGTATTCGGAAGCTGGTGTGGACTTAAATTTCAATCCTGAGATCAGTCGCAAAAATTCTAAAGTAGTATATAATATATATGCAATTGATCTAGCTATTTCAATGTTTGTTATATTAAATCGTTTTATATTTATATCTATATTATATAAAATTACATTTTCCGCCTTTTTGATATAAAATAGGCATGTTTTGCAGTTTATGAGTTTAATAATTCCATTTATTTCAGGAGCCGCAGCAGGGCAAGTCTTGGGCTCAACGCATTGTGGAAAACTAGAAGGGGGGGTTGAATAGTTTTATGTCCTTTTAAATTCTTATTGTGAAAACTTTGTTTATTTTTTTAAAAAAAACTTAGATTCGAATTTATATGATCTCAACTCATGAACAGTATGAAATATATATATATATATATATATATATATATAAATATAATATATATAAGCAATGCATGTAAGGTAATAAAATGAACTAAAGGATAGAGATGAAAAGATCTAACCGAGAGACAAGAGATTTATAGTGGTTCGGCTACAAGGACACCTTCCTTGCCCTACTCCACTCCCCGAGCACCTAACTCGAGAGTTTTCTTCACTATGTCAACAAGCTCCCTTATGGCGGAGAAAACCTTACACAACTTTAGCTTACACCGGCTTAACGACACAAAGCTAAATGTCGAGTTCTAATCGTAGCTAGAACCAATCTCACAACTTATACACGACTTAATCACACCTTCTTCTTCATGACTTCTTCACAACTTCTCCACGACTTCTTCACGACTTCTTCACAACTTATTTACTATGACTTCACACCTTCTTCACAACCTAACACAACCTATGTACAATTCTACTTCTTCACACCTTTACTTCTAACACACCTTAACTTCACAACTTCACTATTAACACTCTAACCTATCCCAAACAATTATTCACACAACTATCTAACAACAATACACAACTTATGTACAAATGTATGATGACACAAACAACTTAGGTACCTAAGTTACAATACTTCTTCTCTAGTTGTTGAAGGAGTATTCTTCTCTTGCACTTGAATGAAGGAAGCTTGGATCACTTGGAAACCAAAGCTTAAGATTATATGATCAAAGGGTTTTTGAAGATATGAAATGAGATCTACAACAGAAAGTTTTAGTGTGCAAAAGATGAGTAAAAATCCAGGGGAAGGCTGGTATTTATAGGCAGAAAAACTGGACAGCTGGGAGCTACTGGAGCGTGGCCGGCCCCCTTAAATAGGGGGGCGGTCCCCTTAATTTTAAGGGGGCCGCCTAGCATAATTAAGGGGGCCGCCCTCCCTAGCCGTTGCCCAGTTTTGTCTTTTTGTGGGGAAGGTTTTTCTGGAACTTTTTTACTAATTTTGGTTAAAAATTTGAATTCAAAAATTTATAATGAATTAAACCTTTTTATTTATTACCAAAAATGTTTTTTCTAAAAGATATAAAATGTTTTTGACATTTTATAAAAAATCTAGTGTTTAATAAAATGTTCCTTTGATCATATAATGCATTAAGCATTAGTTCATTCATACCTTAAGTGATTTTAGTTGTAGAAGTGAATATTTACAACTAAGTACTTGTTTATTTTATAAGTTTATGTTTTAATGAGTTTACATTTTGTGATCATCAAAACATAGAGATATGAATAAATATTGATAATGTTTTTAGGCATTATTTATGTCAACATTGGGCTCAACGCATATTGAAGAATTTGTTTAATATTAAAGAAAGAGAAGGAGATGTTGTGGGGATTCATTGTAACGGAAAACCAGCTTTTTTTCTTGCAAAGAGAGATTTTGACAATTCTTATAAACATCTCCGAACTTTGAGGTACGTTACTTGCTCAGTTTATCAAAACATATATATCAATTGGCTAGTAAGAGATTTGTTTTTCCGGTAAATTTATTGTCAGTAGTGTTACATTTCACCAGTGATATATGAACAGTGGCTTTCTGTTTGCATATGTAGGTATGGGATTGAAGAGAAAAAAGCAGATTGGATAATATATGTGACCCCTGTACGTCATAGAGACTATATTCAAATGTGCTTCACTGTGAGTAACTTTTATACAACAGGATAGGATAAGGATAATCGATAAGTTGTTCAAAAGAAAGATGGGAAATTGAATACTATTTTTTTCCAGGCTGCTAAACTTGAAGAGTGGTACCCAACTGGTTGGAACGGATACCCTAAAACAAGTTATGTTGGATATCAAACTTTTAGTGAACTGAAAGAATTTGTTGTTTTGTTTGAGGAATTTGTTGGAAAATTTATTGCACTTGAGGGATCAATTCATACCTAGTAATGGGCTTGGAGGTACGGACTGTACACCCATCAGGTCCCTGATTACCCTGACTCAAATAATGGTTTGTGGTTCTACTGCTAGTATTAACATTCTAATGTTGAAGCAGAAGTTTCTACTGCTAGTGTTAATGTTACTACTGCTTAAGCAGAAGTTCCTACTGCTAGTACTATAATAGTACTGCTAGGCTGCTAGGCAGAGATTCTACTGCTAGCGCTATTATTAGGACTGCTAGGCAGAGTTCCTACTACTGGTGATGCAAGAAAGAGTTTGTAACAACTTTGACCTATTTATGGGAAGTTTCAAATTCGTAATTAAGACCATAATTATCTGGTCTTGTAACCACTATGGCTAGAATGGAGGAAAGTTATGAGGAGATTAATTGGCCAATTAATTCTCATAATTCCTTTGACTAGGCCTGAGTAATCTCTAACTTAAATAGAGATCATCACATCTGCATGGATATACGATATAGAACAAAAACACTTGAAAGAAATTTTGTTCTTGATTTGTGCCTAAAACAAGAACATCACTTGGTCTTATCCCATAGAGATATTCGTGTAACCCAGGCATAGGGTCAAATAGTTTCTATTGGAAAGTGATAACACGATTTCAAGTGAATATCCGGTACCATTGATTTTTTGATTATCTTTACCCTGTTCTGGGAACACACTTCAGACACATCAAACACCAACAATCAATAGAAACTATTTAGTGATAATCAATGGCTGCTGCTATGAGGCATATGGCTGCTAACTATTCCAAATTGGAAAAGTTTGAAGGTATCGATTTCAGAAGATGGCAAAAGAAGATGCACTTCTTGTTGTCAAGTATGAATGTGGTGTATGTTCTGAGCACTTCCATTCCTGAGGATCATGAGGATGATGCTACTGTGGAACAAATAAGGAATAAAAGCAAATGGGAGGATGATGATTATGTCTACAGAGGATTAATCCTCAATGGTATGTCTGATTCTCTATTTGATCTTTATCAGAATGTTGAATCTTCTCAAGAACTATGAGATTCCTTGGAAGCCAAATATATGGCTGAGGATGCATCAAGTAAGAAGTTCCTTGTAAGTAATTTTAACAATTACAAAATGGTCGATTCTAGACCTGTCATGGAACAATACAATGAACTTCTTTGTATACTTGGTCGATTCACACAACACAAGATGAACATGGATGAGGCTATTTCAGTCTCTTGTATCATTGATAAATTACCTCCTTCTTGGAAAGATTTCAAGCATATGCTAAAACATAAGAAGGAGGAATTAACTCTTGTTGAGTTGGGCAGTCATTTGCGCATTGAGGAATCACTCAAAGCACAAGACGATGACAAGCCAAAGAGTAGCAATGCTACTGGTCCATCAGTTGTCAATATGGTGGAGCATAACAACTCCACCAGGTACAATGACAACAAGGGCAAACGTAAACATCAGGATAACACCAAAACTGATCTTAATAAGAAGCAAAAAGCTACTTATTGAAAGTGTGGTAAAACTGGACACTTCAGGAAGGATTGTAAAGGTGTTAAAATTGGCAATAAAGTCAATGGATAAGGCACAAGTGGATCAGGGAATGGTAATACCAATTCTCTAAAAGGTCAGAATATATTTGATAAGTCTTTTGAGATTTATTATGTTACATATATATCTGAAGTGTACTTTGTGTAGGATGATGATGTTGCGTGGTGGGTTGACTCTGGAGCAACAATTCATGTGTGTAAAGATAGAAGCTGGTTCAAGACCTATGAGTCAATGAATGATGGTTCTATTCTTCATATGGGAAATGAGTCAACTGCCCTGGTGCATGGAAGAGGATGTGTGGATTTAAGATTTAGTTCTGGAAAGATTGTTTCTTTATTTAATGTTTTACATGTTCCTGATATTAGAAAGAATTTGGTTTCTAGTAGTATTTTGAATAATTGTGGTTATAAACAAGTGATTGAATCTGATAAGTTTGTTTTGTCTAAACATGGTTGTGTTTATTGGTTTTGGTTATTTGTGTAATCAAATGTTCAGGCTTAACATTGTTCATGATATTGTTAATTCTGCTTTTATGTCAACCTCTAAATTAAATGATTCAACCTTATGGCATGCTAGACTTGGCCATGTACATTTTAAGAGAATGCAAGATATGTCCAAGGATGGGTTAATTCCAGCCTTTGATATGGACACTGAAAAGTGTAAAACTTGTATGATGAACAAAATAACTAAGAAACCATTTCAAAGTGTAAAACGTGAAACTAAAGTGTTGGAACTGATTCATAGTGATTTATGTGATCTTCATGCTACTCCCTCTTTAGGGAATAAGAAATACTTTGTGACCTTTATTGATGATGCTTCTAGGTTTTGTTATGTTTATTTATTACATACTAAGGATGAAGCATTAGGTAAATTTAAAGTATTTATAACTGAGGTTGAATTGCAACAAGAGTCCCTGATCAAGAGATTAAGGACTAATAGGGGAGGTGAGTACATGGATACTCTGTATTTTAAGTCTGTTGGTATAATCCATGAAACAACTGCACCCTATACTCCTCAGCAAAATGGTATTTCTAAAAGGAAAAACAAGGTGCTAAAGGAGATGGTTAATTCCATGTTGTCCTATTCAGGGTTGAGTTAAGGGTTCTGGGGTGAAGCTATGTTGACAGCTTGTTATTTATAAAATAAGGTTCCCAATAAAAGGAACAAGATAACCCCTTATGAACTCTGGACTAAAAGATTATTTATATGAATGTCATGGTATTTAAATTATGACAGTGGCATCACGAGCCGTTTAACATGTAATTGTATTACTGAAACGCATAAAATTCGAATTTTGATTTGGATTAGACATGTTTAGTCAATTTTTTTAGGGTTTTTAGAACAATAAAAAGTCGAACCTAATTTTTTTTGGGGGGGGGGGAAGCTAGTTTTGTAACCCTAAAATTAGGAACATGTGTGTTTATGTGTGTAAATGGTTACGTTCCATGACTTGTGAATTAATCCATGATACTTCATGCAAGGTTATCATGGATTAGGGTTTGTAATTAATTAGATTATATGCGTTATTATGTGTTTATTTATTTTTATTAAATTACTTGTCTTTTTTGTTTAAATTATTGTTAAATTGTAAGCAAAAAGAGGGTAATTTTGGAATAGAAAATAAATTGACCTAATAACTATGAAACCTTGATGTGGTGAATTATATATCACTACAACATTGACTGCTTTCGGAAGGGAATTTTTTTCTCTTTCGACGGGGACATGTCCCCGCCAATACCCTTTCGGCGAGGACAGATATCAACTTTGGCCAGGGACTTGTGGGTCCCACCGCCTTTTAGCCGGTCAAAGGTTTTCCAGCGTGGCAACACTTTTGGCGGGGACATTAACCAAAAAGTTACTTAATCAAGCGGTTATATTAATTAATTAAGTCTTTTGGCGGGAACGTGTCCCCGCCGAAAGTTGCTTTCACTGTTGTGGTAAATACTTTCGGCGGGGACATATCCCCGCCAATAAGCTTAAACATATAAATCAGCTTCAACCTTTTGGCGGGGACATGTCCCCGCCAAAAGCCTCTGACACATTTTGCAGCATATTGCTGCAAAATGGGTAATTCCAGATTTTTTCTGGAAATTTTTCAGAAAAAATCTACCAAATGCACCCAATTCCAGAACCTGTTTTTACAATAACAACAACAAATTCGCCAACTTCGCCAACAACAAATTCGCTAAACATACGACAACAACAACAACAAACCCAAATTCGCTAAAAATAATATGAATCCAAATTCGCCAACTTCGCTAAACATAGAACCTGTTTTTACAATAACTATCCAAATTCGCTAAACATAATCATATGAATCCAAATTCGCCAAAAACGATTCAAAAACCGTGATCACATGATATTCTACAAAACTATACATAAGCTAGCTAGCTATCCGCAAAATGGTCCAAAAACTATACATAAGCTAGCGGGGAACAATTTAGCGGGAATCTTAACACATAAACTACATAAACACATAATAATCCATCTAAATCTACACAACTTTGTCCAGTACCCCAAAACAAATATAAACTGACCCATCGGACCAAAGAAGCCATACACTACTCCCCAGTCTCCCCACTACCCCCACTACCCTCCCCGGTAGGTGTAGACTCACCCTGTGACGCATTTTGGGATCCTGATGTCCCCGGCAAGCCACTCGCTAGCTCCTTGGTAAAACCCTGCTGTCTCCTGGCCCAATCCAGCAAAATATCAATATGTGTCCCACGCATGGATAGCTCCTGGGCTTGCTTCTGCACGGTCTCCTGCATCAAGGACGAGGAGGCTTGCTCGCGAGCTCGTGAGGAGATGAGAGTCGTCTTTTGACCACTGCCCGGTAACACTAGACCTACGCCAGGAACATGACCGTGCTGCTTACCGCCGATCATCTGGCGCAAAATATCCAGGTCAACCATACGCGTCCCAGAAGAGGTGCTCTCCATCCGCAGCCGTACCATCTCATTCTGTTTAGTTACAAAAAAACAAGAAAAGTAATATATAAGTCGTGATTTATTATATTGCATTAATGTGGGTGAGTTATTGGAAATAAATTATACTTACGTATCTGGCCTCGGACAGTAGAAACTCAAAGGTGTCGCCTCTCGTATGGGTGTGTCTGTAAAGGTCGATCAAGTCTCTACGATCCGTAGAGTCGGTGGGGGAGCTCAACTGTTTATAAATAAAATCAATCAAGACTCACCCAACACTATATATATAAATAAGATGATTAAAAAGTGTCTTACGAAGTTATCGCGTATAACAGCTAAGGAATTGGATCCGTGAAGGCTAGAACTCGTGCTCGCGAGCCGATTTTGCCTGTTGACCTCCCCGATCCTCAACTTCTTCGGGTCTGACCAGTTCTTCACATGCTTATTATAAATAATAAAAATTATTATATAAATGAAATATTATTATTATTATTATTATTATTATTATTATTATTATTATTATTATTATTATTATTATTATTATTATTATTATTATTATTATTATTATTATTATTATTATTATTATTATTATTATTATTATTATTATTATTTATTTATTTTTTATTTTTTTATAACCAACACTTTTATTAAAAATTTATAGGATTTTACAAGAAATTAGTGGGGAACCGAGAAACCAACTGGGCCCCCACACCTCTAGCAATAGCAAAACTAATCCTATTAAAAATATGAACCGCAGCCCGTGCTCCAATGTCTTGAGTCATAGAGAATCGTCGAATACGCTTTAGAAGGGTTACTGCATCTTTCTCAAGTTCTCCAAAAGAGGATAATGAAAAGGGGAGGAACCCATATCCGATATCCACGCATTTAGCCTCGTACTTGACACGTTTACGTTGTGCGGCTTCAATAACCGCACGACCTGGCATAAAATCAATCATACCAGATTGCGTCAAGGGTGACGATCCCGTAAGATCAACACATACATCAAGCCCACCATCCCAAGAGTAAAGTAATATATCAGCTGGGCGTAAAGATCTGTCCCTATCTCCATAAATCCCAATATCCACCTCCTTACGAGCTGAAATTCCGGACCGACAACATATATCAACAAGAACATCACGCACAATGTTATGCCGATGTTTAATGCCAACAATACCCGCACACGAAACAGCGTGATCCCCATAAATATCTCCAATAAAAACCCTAGAACAGGCTGAACACGGTACCTGAACAGTGAAAAGAGGAACACCCAGCCGATAGCACAACACACAACGGTATGTCCGGCATTCATAGTTTGTCCCAATCCAGATATTGGAGCCACCCTAAGCCAATCTGAAGTATGATCCTCCTTTAGTGAGCTCCATAACGCCATCTGTCGAGGAGATAGATGGAATGTAGATTCAACAGTTTGGGTAACCCGATCGAAATATATATCTGCCAATTTCTTCATGAGTTTGGGGGCAGCGACCTCGCTTGGGTTACTCAAAAGGTCAATATCCATATTCATATTAAAAGTACATAAGGCATCATCAAAGGAGGGACCAGCAGTTGCAATACCAAAACTATGGAGAAGCTTAGTCTGTAAGCTAGCAGATTGAAGTCTAGAAGCAAGGAAAGCATATTTCAAGACATCACCTATAGAATATACACCAAGCCCCCCAAAAGCAAAGGGAAGGGTGGCAAGTCTCCATTGCCAATCACCAAAACCAGGCCCATAAGCAGTGACAATACGCTCTAACGAAGAATGAAGTGCCGCATCAAAAGAAACCTGAGCACACTCAAAGACCCGGGGGGAACATGTGCGCATAGAAAAATACAACTTGGAAATACCAGCACAATCACGGAGTAGCAACAACTCACATTGAGGGTCATTAAGTTTAGCAACAGCATCCATAAGTTCAATGGTTTTAGCCACCCTTTTCAGAACAAGCTTACTATCAAACTCAAAATCCACACTAACGGGCCCACCCAATAATTTAACACCATGTAAGGGGCGAGAAATATTAGGGGGAAAAACACCCGCATATCTGCTTCTGGGGTCTTCCTTTGGCCAAAAAACCTCAGTTTTATCAACATTGAGGTGTAAGCCACGACTAGGTCCATCCATCATAATCAACTCTAAAACCTTACCCACAACCAAAGTATCTCCAATAATAGTGCCATCATCCAGATACCATGCTTGAAAAGAAAGGTTAAAAGAGTCTCTAATCTTACATGCCAGGGGATGTAACACTAAAGCAAAAAGAAGAGGCCCAAGCGGATCACCTTGTTGCACACCTTGATGAGACCAAAGAGTATGCTCACCATAATATAATCTAGCAGGACTGGAGTAACAGAATTCCACCCACTGTGAAATATCCGGGAAATGAAGCCGAACCTCACGCAACATAACAGCCCGATCCACCATGTTGAAAGCGTTTTTAAAATCAACCAACAACATAGAAAGACCAACATCACCCCCACGATCCTCAATCAAACCGATTCACAGCATGAAGAATAGCCTCCCCTCCACCCGATACCCCAACACCAAATTGTAAATCATCTAAATAACCATACGAAGAATGGCCAATCATGGATGCACAAACCTTGGAAACTAACCGCCTCCAAACAGTCCCAACAGCAATAGGACGGATACCCCCTCCTGGTTTGACTAAGGGTGTGAGAGGAGCACTAGCAATGTACTCACCCAACGCCCTCAGGCATTTACCAGCAAGAAAAAGGTTCACCACTTAAGTGATAAAAGCGATCAACTCATCAGAAATAGCCACAGCTGCACCATTTAAACAATCCAAAAGGTGTTGGGCGCGCAACCCATCCCGCCCACAAGAAGTACCACGAGGGAAACTCTTAATCATGTCAAGAACCGTAGCAGGAGATGCAGTAAGGTGGTGATGATCAATAGGTATATCAGGCAAAGGAGGAGCAGACTGGAAAGGGTGCTTAGCTTTTAAGTCCTCAAGAGTAGAAACATCATAAGGTGCAATACCAGAAGATGAAAGAACTCTGACCGCAGCAGTATAATGACCATCACAAATCTTACTCTTACATTGCTTGACATTGCGGTCACCCAAGTCCAAGCTATCATCATCAATATTAGACCATAATGGGGAGGGTTCGGCTAAAACCTCATGCACAATCTGCAAACTACCACCGGGGGTGCCGCATGCACGAATAACATTAACAATATACTCTTCCTGGCGTTGACGCTTAGTGGCCGACCTACACTCTTGATTACTCCTCGGGCAAAAGGTTTTAAGGAGACAAAGAGGCAAGACTAACAAACCAACCCAACAAGAAATGTCATCAGGCGCGCAGATCACCTTATCAAGAGCTCATTTCAAAATACGAGAGAACTCCAAACGACATTTGGGAGGGATGGATTTGACAGTTCGCAACCCCTTAGAGAATAAAGTATCAAGAAGAGGTAAATCGAAACCACCAAGCTCGTCCAAAACCAAATCTTCAACAAAGGCTACATGGGAGGGAACCTGTGGTTTGGTGAGATCATATAACACGAACCGAACAACACCATCACCACAATCAGAGGAGACACAAAATCAGACCCTGTACCATGACGACACTTAGTCCGGAAGGTATGCGTTTTGAAACAACCACCACACAACCACAAACCCATACGCTTAAGAGTAATCTCAGCCCTTTCGAAAATAACCAAATCCGACAAAAGAGAATGCCTAGTGATAACTTGAGCCTCACCACTAAAGTGCCGATCGCGAAGATGTGTGATCAAAGAGGTTTTAATGAGCCCATTTCCACCACCATCCCGACATCCACTAAGACCCACGAAGGGACAGTGAAATCTTACAGCAGGCATAACTCTTATGAAGTACCACAACCAAACCACAATGCACCGTACAGGAACTACCAACAAGGGGGGAGCCACAGAACCGAACCTGTAATGAAACTGCCCACAATAGCGTATATAAACCATAAAAGCTGACCAAAAACCACTTCGATACAGCTACTACCAAACAACCACAAGCAGAGATGATTGTACCAGTAAGCAAAACCCCTTACGCAGTTCGAACCCGAAGAACAAATCAAAGCAGGTCTCAGCAAACGAAACCCTAAAACTGATCAAAAAGGGATTAACCAGAAGCCAAAGCAAACTAAACCCATCAACAGTTTTGAAGAATCAAAACAACCACATTATTATTATTATTTTTATTATTATTATTTTAGAACGGCACCACACTTTAAATCCAACCCCCCCCCCCCCCCCCGAGTTAAACCATCCAAACGGGCAAGCCCTCGGACCCGAACGGAGAGACCCGCGAAGGGAACCCCTAGAACTCACGACTTATTATTATTTTTATTATTATTATTATTATTATTATTATTATTATTATTATTATTATTATTATTATTATTATTATTATTATTATTATTATTATTATTATTTTTATTTTTTGTGCCACCCCCGGATTGTGGTGATGGTATTGTTAGGTTCGTGTTGTACGGCCTCACCAAACCACATATACCTTCTTCTGTCCATGTTGAAGATTTGGTTCTGGCCGAGCATGTTGGTTTTGATTTGCCTCTTCTTGACACTTTGTTATCTAAGGGGTTGCGCACCGTTAAATCCATCCCTCCCAAGTGTCGCTTAGGGTTTTCTCGGGTATTGAAAGGAGCTCTTGATAAGGTGATTTGCACGCCTGATGACATTTTTTGCTGGGTTAGTTTATTGGTCTTGCCTACTTGTATCCTTAAAACCTTCTGCCTGAGGAGTAATCAAGAGGGTAGGTCTGCTATTAAACGTCAACGCCAGGAAGAGTATATTGTTAATGCCATTCGATCTTGGGACATGTCGGGTGGTAGTTTGCAGCTCGTGAGGGAGGCTTTAGCCGAACCCTCCCCATCATGGTCTAATATTGATGAGGATAACTTGGACTTGGGTGAGCGTAATGTCAAGCAGTGTAAGAGGAAGATTTGCGATGGCCATTATACTGCTGGGGTCAGAGTTCTTTCTTCTTCTGGTGTTGCACCTTATAATGATGCAACTCTTGAGGACTTAAAGTTTAAGCACCCTTTCAAAGCTGTTCCTTCTTTGCCACTTTTACTTATTGATCATCATCCCCTCATTGCATCTTCTTCTGTGGTTCTTGATATGATTAAGAGTTTCCCTCGAGCTACTTCTTGTGGTCGGGATGGTTTGCGTGCCCAACACCTTTTGGATTGTGTTAGTGGTGCTGCTGTGGCTATTTCTGATGAGTTGATCGCTTCTATCACCCAAGTGGTGAACCTTTTTCTTGATGGTAAATGCCCCAGGGCGTTGGGTGAGTATATTGCTAGTGCTCCTCTCACGCCGCTGGTCAAGCCGGGTGGTGGTATTCGCACTATTGCTGTGGGGACCGTTTGGAGACGCTTAGTTTCCAAAGTTAGTGCCGCTATGATTGGTCATTCTTTGGACAGTTATCTAAATGATCTACAGTTTGGTGTTGGGGTGTCTGGAGGAGGAGAGGCTATTCTTCATGCAGTGAATCGGGTGATTGAAGAGCGTGGAGATGATGTGGGTCTTTCGATGTTGTTAGTAGATTTCAAAAATGCCTTCAACTTGGTGGATCGTGAGGTTATGCTTCATGAGGTTCGTCTTCGTTGTCCTGCTATTTCACGTTGGGTGGAATTTTGTTAATCGAACCCAGCTAGATTATATTATGGGGAACACACATTATGGTCACATCAAGGCGTACAACAGGGTGATCCACTTGGGCCTTTGCTTTTTTCTTTAGTGTTACATCCTTTGGTATGTAAGATTAAAGACTCTTTTAGCCTTTCCCTTCATGCTTGGTACCTGGATGATGGCACTATTATTGGAGATACTTTGGTTGTGGGGGAGGTTTTAAAGCTTATCATGGCGGATGGACCTCATTGTGGTTTGCACCTCCATGTTGATAAAACTGAGGTTTTTTGGCCTAAGGAAGATCCCAGAAGCAGGCTTGTGGGTCTTTTCCCACCTAATATTGCCCGACCTTTGCATGGTGTTAAATTACTGGGTGGGCCCGCTAGTGTGGACTTTGATTTTAGTAGTGAGCTTGTTATGAAAAGAGTTACAAAAACCATTGAGCTTATGGATGCTACTGCTAAGATTAATGATCCCCAGTGTGAGTTATTACTCCTTCGTGCTTGTGCTGGTATTTCCAAATTATATTTTGCTATGCGCACTTGCTCTCCCCGGGTCTTTGAACGTGCTCAGATTTCTTTTGATGGGGCTCTTCGCTCTACTCTAGAGCGTATTGTTACTGCTTCTGGGCCTGGTTTTGGTGATTGGCAATGGAGACTTGCTACATTACCCTTTGCGTTTGGGGGGCTTGGTGTATATTCTGCAGGTGATGTCTTGAACTATGCATTTCTTGCGTCTAGACTTCAATCTGCTAGCCTACAGACTAGGTTGCTTCGACATTCTGGTATCGTAACCCCTGGGCCTTCCTTTGATGATGCCTTGTGTGCTTTTAATGTGAAAATGGAGTTTGACCTTTTGAGTAATCCGTGTGAGATCGCTGCCCCCAAACTCATGAAGAAACTGGCAGATATATATTTCACACGTGTTACCCGAACTGCCGAATCTACATTTTCTTTATCTACTCGACAGATGGCGTTATGGAAATCGCAAATGGAGGACTATACTTCGGACTAGCTTAGGGTAGTTCCGATATCTGGGTTGGGACAGACTATGAACGCCAGGACCTATCGTTGCGTGTTATGTTATCGGCTTGGTGTCCCCCTATTTTCTGTTCAGATACCGTGCTCAGCCTGTTCCAGGGTCTTTGCTAGTGATATTTATGGGGACCATGCTGTATCTTGTGCTGGTATTATTGGTATTAAACATCGGCATAACATGGTACGTGATGTTCTTGTTGACATATGTTCTCGATCGGGGGTTTCGGCTCGTAAAGAGGTTGACATTGGACTTTGTGGTGAAAGGGACAAATCTTTACGTCCTGCTGATGTGTTGCTCTACTCGTGGGATGGAGGACTTGATGTATGTGTTGATTTGACTGGATCATCGCCCTTGACGCAAACTGGTATGGTTGATTTCGTGTCGGGTCGTGTGGTGATTGAGGCTGCACAACGTAAACGCGTTAAGTATGAGGCTAAGTGCGCAGGTATGGGATATGGGTTCCTCCCCTTCTCTTTCTCTTCTTTTGAGAAACTTGAAAAGGACGCTGTGACTTTATTGAAGCGTATTCGAAAGTTTTCGATGATTCAAGACATTGGAGCACGTGCTGCTGCTCATATTTTTAGTATGATTAGCTTTGCTGTAGCTAGAGAAGTGGGAGCCCAATTAGTATCTCGGCTCCCTACTAACTTCTTGTAAATCCTATGTGTTTCTAATAAAGTGATGTTTAAAAAAAAATATATAATAATAATAATTATTATAACAATAATAATAATAATAATAATAATAATAATAATAATAATAATAATAATAATAATAATAATAATAATAAAAATAATAATAATAAGAAAAAATTACACGGATGGTCCTTGTGGTTTACACGAATTTCAGGTTTGGGAGCTATTTCATTTTAATTACGCCAGATATACCTATTTTGGGAAACGTTTCACGCGTTTGGTCCCTAAGTTGGATGGATGTTATCTTTGACCGTTAAGTGTATAAATATTATTTGCCCATTAGTCCCTACGTTATTATTTTTTGCACCGTTAGTCCTCATTGTATAAACTAACATTTGACCATGGTTTTTTTGCTTAGGTGTCACCTTTGACCCATGTTGACCCGTTAGTCCTCATCTGTATTATTATCTTCTTCACCTTTTCCTACTATACTTTTACAAATCAAACACAACAAAAGTAGCAACACCAGCGATAACAACAAGCTCAGGAACAACAAGACCAAACATACACTTACATGTTTTCTTCTTCTTACTATTGCAGCTCAAACCCACTAATCTCCCTTATGATTCTATCACCACCACCCTCCACAGTCACTGCCACCAACCATTAACCCTCTCACCTATTTATTCAAAATTTAGACGAGAACAGATTCGAAAAGAAAGAGAGTACAACAGATTTAAAAACAACAACCCAAATCCACAACCACTTCCCCATCTCAATACAGAAACGAGAAAAGAAAAAATAAAAACAACAGCACCATCTCCTACCTCGTCTAACAACAACAATCCACATAAAAAATCCATATCTCTCTAAATCGTATCCCATCTTCCTCAGTCAACAACATCAAACCCATCTCCAAATAACAACCAAGACTCGCAAACAACAACAATCTATAAAGATCTAAACCGATAAATTCGGATCTCAAACAACCAAACACAAAGATCTAAACCCAGATTCGGATCTCAAACAACCAAACACAAAGATCTAAACCAATAAATTCTCACATAAAATCCCACATCCAAAAAACAACAACAACAATCCACATAACAAATCCATATCTTCTCAAAACAACACAATCCAAACCAAGAGATAATCATGAAACCCTTTTTCCATAATCCAAACCAGGAACACAAACATGTCTCTTGTGGTTCTCGTTACTTGACTCTTTTTGGCTTCAAGATGCATGATGGGTTGGGTTGGATCTTTAAAGATCAATGATTAATTCGAAAACCAAACCCGAGATCTTTTTATTTAAAAACTATTTGTTTTCTTTTAAGATATTGAGGAGGATGGAGTTTTTGTTGTGGTTTGTTGTATATGAGAAGATGGTGATGGTGGTTGTTGTGGTGGCGGTGGCAATGGAAAGTAATAAGGTAATAAGATAGAGGGTATAACAATTATTAGCCATTAAACCGGCAATGCTAACTGGATTAATAAGGTATTGTGATTAGAGGTAAAATGAAAGATTTAAGATGTTTTAAGAAGATGAGATGAGTGAGAGGTTGGGGTGGTTCATCAGATTTTTGATAAGGTATGATGAATTAATGATTTTGTTTGAATCAAGATTATTTATGATTAATGGAAGACAACTACATTGTGGAACTTTAGATTCCAATTTGTTTGACTAAGAAAAATCTTTATTTTAATTTTAATTTAATATCCGGGCCATCTGTTTTGGTTGGATGGTTTTGTTTGTAGATAAGATGGAGAATTAAGAAGAGAATAATGAAGAAGATGAGGTGCTATTTAACTAGTCAAACTAATGGGTATTAAAAAATAGAACTAACGATGCAAAAAATACTAACGGAGGGACTAACGGGCAAACATTAATTAAACACTTAACGGTCAAAGATAACGTCCATCCAACTTAGGGACCAAACGCGTGCAACGATTCCCAAAATAGGTATCTCTGGCGTAATTAAAATGAAATAGCTCCCAAACCTGAAATTCGTGTAAACCACAAGGACCATCCTTGTAATTTTTTCTAATAATAATAATAATAATAATAATAATAATAATAATAATAATAATAATAATAATAATAATAATAATAATAATAATAATAATAATAATAATAATAATAATAATAATAATAATAATATATTTTGCTATGCGCACTTGCTCTCCTCGGGTCTTTGAACGTGCTCAGATTTCTTTTGATGAGGCTCTTCGCTCTACTCTAGAGCGTATTGTTACTGCTTCTGGGCCTGGTTTTGGTGATTGGCAATGGAGACTTGCTACATTACCCTTTGCATTCGGGGGGCTTGGTGTATATTCTGCAGGTGATGTCTTGAACTATGCATTTCTTGCGACTAGACTTCAATCGGCTAGCCTGCAGACTATGTTGCTTTGACATTCTGGTATTGTAACCCTTGGGCCTTCCTTTGATGATGTCTTGTGTGCTTTTAATGTGAAAATGGAGATTGACCTTTTGAGTAATCCGTGTGAGATCGCTGCCCCCAAACTCATGAAGAAACTGGCAGATATATATTTCACACGTGTTACCCGAACTGCCGAATCTACATTTTCTTTATCTACTCGACAGATGGCGTTGTGGAAATCGCAAATGGAGGACTACACTTCGGACTGGCTTAGGGTTGTTCCGATATCTGGGTTGGGACAGACTATGAACGCCAGGACCTATCGTTGCGTGTTATGTTATCGGCTTGGTGTCCCCCTATTTTCTGTTCAGATGCCGTGCTCAGCCTGTTCTAGGGTCTTTGCTGGTGATATTTATGGGGACCATGCTGTATCTTGTGCTGGTATTATTGGTATTAAACATCGGCATAACATGGTACGTGATGTTCTTGTTGACATATGTTCTCGATCCGGGGTTTCGGCTCGTAAAGAGGTTGACATTGGACTTAGTGGTGAAAGGGACCAATCTTTACGTCCTGCTGATGTGTTGCTCTACTCGTGGGATGGAGGCCTTGATGTATGTGTTGATTTGACTGGATCATCGCCCTTGACGCAAACTGGTATGGTTGATTTCGTACCGGGTCGTGTGGTGATTGAAGCTGCACAACGTAAACGCGTCAAGTATGGGGCTAAGTGCGCATGTATGGGATATGGGTTCCTCCCCTTCTCTTTCTCTTCTTTTGGGGAACTTGAAAAAGACGCTGTGACTTTGTTGAAGCGTATTCGAAAGTTTTCGACGACTCAAGACATTGGAGCACGTGCTGCTACTCATATTTTTAGTAGGATTAGCTTTTCTATTGCTAGAGGAGTGGGAGCCCAATTAGTATCTCGGCTCCCTTCTAACTTTTTGTAAATCCTATATGTTTCTAATGAAGTGATGTTATAATAATAATAATAATAATAATAATAATAATAATAATAATAATAATAATAATAATAATAATAATAATAATAATAATAATAATAATAATAATAATAATAATAATAATAAAGTGTCGATCCAGAAATTTACCTGTGCTTCCCAATCCTCAGCCGTCTTGTTCGCCGGATGCTTTTCCTTGATCTCGTCCAGTTTCTGAATCCCACCTTGCTGTGTAAAATTTTTCTTTTTGAATCTGTACTTGTTGTCATCGTATCGCTTTCGGAGGTAAGCTTCGATACTAATGACAATATCGTCTCCATCCGGACCGGCAAGGTGGGGGCCGAGATCAAAAAAATGTTGCAAAAAAATTTAATTAAAATAAATATACAAATTTAAATAAAGAGACAAATTTAAATAAATAAACACATTTAAAATAAATAAACACAATAATTAAAAAAAATAAAAGATAAAAAAAAATTACGTGGAGCTGGTTATCAATGTGTACCTTCGTGGTCTCGGGAACCTTATCCCACGAATCGTAATACATGGGAATCGATTCTCGTAACAACTTCCCGATAAAGTTCGAGAACCACGAAGCGTGAGAGCCAACATGCTCCCACACCCCTTTCACATTCTTCTGGAATCTGATCGAGACCGGACGACCAGTCTCATTCCTCATCTGGTGTAGTTTTGCGTTCTTTGTGGCACCACGAACCACCTTCCCGCCTTTGCCAATTTTGGAACCAGGCTTGGTAGGCCTGGGAGCTCTCGAATTATACCCTGCACGTAATCAAATTCAAGTGATGGTGACATAAAATAACAAGTTATCAATTTCAAATAATGATCAAGTTTAATTAAAATAATCGAGAAATTCTTACGCTCGCAGTTAGCGCCTATCCTCCTCGCGGGACCATGGGGTGGCTCATGACCTCCATCCCCACCGTGGCTCGTAGCTATAACACCTGCCATCTGTAAACGTACTAGTACAAGAACATAGAAATTAGTGAAGAAACACATATACGCATATATATACACACATTCAAATAAATAACAATATATACCAAAAAAGATAATAATAAATAAATAAATAAATAAACACATTTAACAACTCGATAACAATTTCATTGAAATACATTATCAAACGCATACCAAATGCATTATCAAACGCATACCAAATACATTATCAACAAAACCAAATATGCGAATAAAAAGTTAAAACAACCCAACAGCATGCAATCTTGTGTTTTTGGGGCAAACTGTACTTTTGGGGCTTTGCTTTTGCTATTGGTTCGGGATTGCAGTTCTTGTATATCATGTCGGTAATAGACAGGTAATTTCTCAAACTTGTTTATATCGGAATATATTATCTATCTTAACTATGATTAGAGAACGGTCCAAATGTACTATCCTAAACTGCATTAGTGACGTTGTTAAGTATTAAGAGGGGAATATCTCGGTTTTGTGATGCACTTTTTTAAATTTCTGCGTTAGATCATTTTTTCTGCAGAAACTATTATAACTTATGCTTGAATGATACACATTAGAGCTTTTGTTTAAGGCATCACGAGGTGGAAATAGTTATGCTAATTAGAAAAAGCTAGAGAATTAGGCGAATACTGTCAACATTAATGAGTTAGTTAAGATTATTCCCAAAAGTGGAGGTGTAGGCAAACGCAAAACATCTTGTTGCAACAAAGGGGATACATAATAACAGGGGAATGAGGAAAAACCATTGTGGTTTTATCCGAAAATTCGTCTGATGCTACATATACTCTATGTTGCAACAGAATTTGCTACAATGACCTACACCTAGACTAGGAATGGTCTCGACTAACTTCTAAACCTTGCCGAAATTTTCCTAATTTGTTGGCTCTTCCTTGTTTACACAGCTATCTCAACCTCCACCAAGACATGTCTACGAAAAGTTATTGATTTTTTGAGAATGCATCCTTACCCAGATTTGAAGTTATCTCTTTCATATAACATAACCGTTCTAAGATTTTAAGGATAATAGTAACCTATAGTCACACTTTTTTCCTTGATCGATCTGAATATTCTAGTCGTGAGTATTAGGCGCATCAGTAGACCATCTATAATGGTACTCACAGATGTCATACCAAAAACACAAAAAACTAAGCACCGCTCACAATAGGTTCTGAACTTAAAACAACCCAACAGCATGCAATTTACTAATAAGGATGTAACACTAGTGATTTCAAGGAAAACATGACATGTAAAACCAGGAATATTAAATTAGAATGGATACAAATTGGATAAAAAAAAAATACTTTTGTCACGGCTGTGGTCAAGGCTGGAGTCAACAAGGAGCTAAAAAAACCATAAACACGAATTAATGACTATAAACTTTTGGCGGCGACATGTCCCCGGTACAAACATAAACACAAAAAAAAAAAAACACGAATAAATCACTATAACCTGTGGTCTCGGCTTCGGTTCTCGGCTTCGGGTCTTAGCTTCGGTTCTCAGCAGCAACTGTACCAAAAAAAATTAACAAAAGAATTAAAAAAAATAACAAAAAACGTAATACACATATATCAAAATTAACATATTGGCTTAAAATTAACACATATCAAAAAATTAACAAAAATTAACATATATAAAAAAAATAACAAAAATCAATAAATTAAAAAAAAAATTATCACATGGGTTTTGTAAACGAGAGGGATAAAGGAAGAAAGAAAGAATTAAATGAGGAGAGGGGTTGAGGAGAGAATTATACGAGGAGAGGGTTTGAGGAGGGGCTGTGGTGGTGCACAGTGGTGCGAGGGTGGGTTTATGTGGTGGAGATGATGGTGCTGTGGTGAGATGGTAGTGCTCTGGTGAGATGGTGGTGCTGTGGTGGTGATTAGTGGCGTTGGTGAGCTGAGGAAGACGAGAGAGCTAAAGAAGACGAGATGAGTTTTTTTTTTTTTTTTTTTTTTTTTTTTTTTTTTTTTTTTTTTTTTTTTACTAAGTGTAGAAACCAGATCTGTTAATAATTGAGTATGGTTTTGGCGATTACATTCTGCGGGGACATGTCCCCGCTAAAAGATAATTTGTCTTTTAGCCAGACTTTTGGCGGGGACATGTCCCCGCCAAAAACCTTTTCATATATATATATATATATATATATATATATATATATATATATATATATATATATATATATATATATATATATATATATATAAACTCTTTTATATTATTTTTAACTAACTCTAATCAATATTAATTCTTTTAAATTTAACTAAAATTTTTCAAAATCATATTTAATTAATTTAAAACTTTTTAAAATTATTTACATCACTTTTACCTAATAAAGTTAAATCATTTATACTTAATTTAAATCATTTAAAATTATTTTTAAAACATTTTAATTAAGTTAAATCAATATTAAATCGTTTAAATTTAATTTAAATATTATGTAAATCATCTTTAATTAATTTAAAACTTTTTAAAATTATTTACATCATTTTTAACTAAGTCATTTATACTTAATTTACATCATTTTTAACTAAGTTAAACAAATGAGTCGATATGATACGGTTGTACACAAGATGTTAAACGAATGAGCCGAGATGATATGGTTGTACACGAGATGTTTAACGAATGAGCCGAGATGATATGGTTGTACATGAGATATTAAATGAATGAGCCGACATGATATGGTTGTACACGAGTTGTTTAACGAATGAGCCGAGATGATATGGTTGTACATGAGATGTTAAATGAATGAGCCGAGATGATATGGTTGTACACAAGATGTTAAACAAGTCGATATGATATGGTTGTACATGAGATGTTTAACGAATGAGCCGAGATGATATGGTTGTACATGAGATGTTTAACGAATGAGCCGAGATGATATGGCTGTACGCGAGATGTTTAACGAATGAGCCGAGATGATATGTGCGTTGTTGATGTTGTTGCTTATCTCTTGATAACGTCTATTCTATTCCATTGTTAAACGAATAGACGGTTGTACTAGTATATCAATCTACCTCCATTCTTGGATAAATTTATGATGTGTTTCAGAGTTGTAAAAATGAGAAGTTACCTGTACAAGGCAAGTGTGTTTAGTTATTGCATTTATTTCCGTTCCATTAAATTATTGCCATAAGTTGGAAAAGGAGTCAGTGAATTGAATCATACTCAAATTGTAATTTCTGTTCCATAACCAAACGCACCCTTTTAGAGCTAGCGAGACCTTTGTGTGTATTGGTTCACGCATGCATGCAACAGGACTCTAGCTATCTAGGCTGATCTCTCATAAATGTCCTGTTGTGTTAACCTCTTTTGGCGGGGACATATCCCCGCCAAAAAATGTAATATACTATTTTCGTAAATTCTTTTGGCGAGGACATGTCCCCGCCAATAAATGATAAACCTTATCCTCTTTAATATCCAAAAAATCTTATCCAAAATCTACATAAAATCCAAAAACTCTTATCCACAACAGCAAATAAATGATAAACCCTCTCTCTCATTTGCAGACCCAATCTCTATCTTATATTCCCTCCCTCTCTCTCACAACAGCAACAACATCACCTCCATCACCATCGAGCTCCACCACCTTCATCCCCCATCACCACCTGATAACATCAAACCTCTTATCTTCAAACCAATTTCAAAACCTCAAGGTGATGGATCTGCACCAACAGAGAGCTCAAACTGTAATCCAAAGATCTTAAGATAAACATGCTGGAATCACAAAAACAGGTGCTAGAGGCAAGAGTAAACATGCTGGAATCACAAAAGCAGGTGCTAGTGTTGGGAATTAAATTAAGCAGTTAGTACGGTTCTTTATAAGTTAGTACGGTTGAACAGTCGCTGAAGAATACAAGAACAGTTGGTACTGCTGATGAAGAGAAGTTCGTACTGCTTACAAGATCAAGATGAAACCGTGTGAAGATAAATATGGAATGGATATGATATATATCTTATTTGTATAGAGTGATACGAATATAGTTTACTTGTAAAGGACTCTTTGTGCTATAAAAAGAGATCCTCAGTTAGGGTTTTAATATATCCATACATCATATACGTACAAGCATTGTTAAGAGCTTCACGTTTATTCATTGTAATCATTCAATATATTGAAGCAAAGTGTTTGGTTAAAAAATTGTCTTGTTATTCTTATTGTTACATTCATACGATCACACAATCACCAAACACATATTCTTCTAAGTACTTGGTAGTAAATTCCGCGTGCTATCAAGTATATACTCAAAGTATCCCCAACACAACTCGTGTGTTTAGATCCGGTCAAGTGGTATCAGAGACAGGTTTCTAATACTTTGAGTTTAGAAGATCCAGAAGTATTTACTCACTAGCAACCAAGAAGATGGACATGGAGACACCTCAAACCTCAATCCTTGCTAAACTCCCCATGCTGAAACAGAATGAATACGATTTATGGCGGCTCAGAATAGAGCAATATTTCATGGTGCAAGACT
The DNA here is from genome assembly GCA_021014915.2 of Artemisia tridentata subsp. tridentata. Lineage (NCBI taxonomy): Eukaryota > Viridiplantae > Streptophyta > Magnoliopsida > Asterales > Asteraceae > Artemisia > Artemisia tridentata. Next base: position 393,503,861 of record CP139508.1, read on the forward strand.
ATGCATTATGGGATATCATTATCAATGGTGATTCCTTCAAACCAATTCCTATTGAAGAAACACGTGCTGATGGTTCCAAGATCACAAAGCTTAACACTGAGCCAGTTACAAACGAGGAGAGAATTAAAAAGAAGAATGATCAGAAGGCTAGGAATTTGCTACTAATGGCAATTCCTAATGATCAAGTGCTGAATTTTAGCCATTACGAGTCTACTAAAACTCTTTTTGAAGCAGTGGTGGAAAGATTTGGTGGCAATGAAGCTACGAAGAAGGAACAGAAAACCCTACTTAAGCAAAGTTATGAGAACTTCACTGCTTCAAGCAATGAAACTTTGGACCATATCTTTAATAGGCTTCAAAAGATCATCAGTCAACTTACTGTTTTGAAGATTACGATTCCACAGGAAGACCTCAACATGAAGTTTCTAAATAGTTTACCTGCTGAATGGAACACTTATGTTGTGGTTTGGAGCAATAAACCAGAGCTGGAGAAAATGACAATGAATGAGCTTTACAACAATCTTAAGATTGTTGAGCAGAAGGTGAAGAAGAGTGGTAGCACCAGTTCTAGTTCAGGGAATATGGATTTCTTATCTTCTTCAAACAGTTCGAATCATGAAGATGAAGAAGTAGTTGGTACTGCTAAACCAACAGTTAGCACTGCTAGTGTAAAAACTAGTACTGCTGGCTTGACTGAAGAGACCATATATGCATTTGTGTCAGAACAATCTGGTGGGTCTAAGATCTTTAATGAAGATCTTCTTCAAATTGCTGAAGATGATTTGGAGGCTATGGATTTAAAGTGGCAGTTGGCTTTGATAAGCATCAGGGCTAAAAAGTATTACCAAAGGACTGGGAATAAGATTACCTTTAATGGAAGAGATGTTGCTAGGTATGATAAGTCTAAGGTGGAGTGCTTTAATTGTCACAAGATGGGGCACTTTGCCAGGGAATGTAGAGGTCCAAGACAACAAAGCAACCAGGGTCAAGGGTTTAAGAATCAGCAAGGTACAAGGAGAACAGTTAATGTTGAAGAGCCTTCTTCCAAGGCTATGGTAGCTGTAGATGGAGCTGGATTTGATTGGAGCTTTATGGAGGAAGAAGAGGAACCAGCTAACTTGGGTTTGATGGCTTTCTCAGACTCTGAGGTACATATTGTTCAAAAATGTTCAAATACTTGTTCTGCTTTAAAAGATTATGAGTGTCTTAAGAAACAGTATGATGATCTTAGAGTAGAATTTAATCAAGTAAATTTTAGTATGGCAAATCATAAAAGAGGACTAGCTGTTTTGGAAGAACAAATTGTGTTTTATAGACAGAATGAGTCAAACTTCTCTGATGAGATAGGTGTTTTAAAGAGAGATTTGCAAATAAAAGATGATAAAATGAGTGGACTTGTATATGAACTAGAAAAGCTTAAAAAGGAAAAAGAAAACATCCAGTTAAGTGTAGAAACTCTTGAACATACTTCAAAGGGAGTTCAGAAAATAGTAAAGAATCAAATGCTTAACAAAGCTAAGTCTGGTTTAGGGTATAAGTCAGTTGCACCCCCTCTTAGAGGAATGTTTGTTCCACCAGGAATTGATTTAGCTCATACAGGTTTAGAAGAGTTTAAGGATATATATTTTCCTGGATATGGTGTTAAAGTAAGTGAGAATCCTGTTAAATTTGTTAAGGCAGAAGATTCGTTTGTGAGTGCTAGTGATAAATCTCTTTCTGAGGAAAAGATGTCCTCTGATAGGAACTCAGATGCACCAACTATTGAGGATTGGACATCTGAAGATGAGGATGCAGAGGTTAAGCACAAACCTAATGTTGTTAAGGTAGAAGTTAAACATGCTCCTAAAGTGGTCAAGACTAAAAACATAAAACCAGTTAGGAAAAGTGTTCAATATGCTGAGATGTTGATGAACTCAAATAAGTACATTTTATTACTATCATTTATCCTATTAATTTGACTTGTTTTACTATATTATGTATGAGGATTGATACTTAATCGTTTACTTTTGTAATTCTCAGGTAAAAACAAGCATTTGGTGAAACTTAGCGATTTTGGACTAATTATGGAGCAAAACGTGCATAAAGCGAAAGTCTACTGACATGGACAAGATCAAGTCAATTCTGCTCCAGATGCGCCGCATCTCACTATCAACATGCGCCGCATCTCTATCAAGATATCACCAGATACGATCCAAGATACAAGAGGACATGCACCGCATCTAATCACGGAGTTACGCCGCATCTTCTGGCGGTGTACGAATATTCCTGAATATTATAATCTTGGACCCCACGCGAAGTTAAGTACATGCGCCGCATCTACTTAGTAGATGCGCCGCATCTTCCCTCAGACAGAAACTATAAATACCCCGTAGACCAGACGAATTAAGAGTGAGAGTTCGAAACCCTAAAACCGAAGTTCGGACAGCAGAGCAAAAGGACGAATTCAGTCAAGGAGGCAGCACAAGACACACCCAAATCGAAGATACAAGAGCTGTAAGAAGGTGCTGCATGTATTTAATTCATTAAGCAGTTTTGTTTTATTGTGTTAGCAAACTTTAATTCATCAGGATTGGTGGCTTGTGTAATGTGACAACGGAAAGATTGCACTCCCTTTAATACTTGCTTTCCCATCAATTAAAGTTTATATGTTGATGTCTTTGGTTACTACTTATTAGTGCATTGATAACCTCTGTGTTTATTAGTGGCTTGCGGGCATCCGACTGCGGGACAAGATGTGGCTCCCACGGTTGTTTCTAAATTGATCACTTAGGAATAACTTTTAGACATAAGTAATCATTAAGGGTTTACTCTCCGATGAGAATAGGACCAACGAGAAAGGATTAATTACATACACTTCATATAAAGCTATCAATAAAACAAGTGACAATCTACTTAATCATAAGGACAACCCTCTTATTGTCTCTAGTATCTATCTGTGTACGTGTGTGCTACTTGCTGATTCGTGCCTATTGGTTTATTTTATTATTTAATTACAACAAATCGTGCCAGTCTCTCAGGCTGAAACCCCCTTTGCGTTAGGATATTAAAATACTGATTAGAATAACTAGATAATACGTTCCACTCTTAGTGATCGACACTCTACTTACCATTATCTTCATACTGACCGGGTACACTGCTCGTTAAGTGTGTGTGTTATTGATAAGTCGGCTAAATATAAATTTAAAACTTGAGTAGGCATTAAAACTGCTAAACCGCAACGACACATCACGCGCATCAAGTTTTTGGCGCCGTTGCCGGGGAGTGAATTGTTATTATCTGTTAATTTGATTAGTATTTTAATTAGGTTTTTTTTTTCTTTTTTATTAGATTAATTGCATCATTGTACTATTTTGCATATTTGTTGTATTGTGTGTTATTTGTTTTGTGTTATTTGTTTGCTTTATTTGTGTTTATTTTTGTTTCGTGTGTTTAATTTTTTGTTTTTTATTTTTCGTATTTTTCTGTTCTGCTATCGTTGTACTGTGCTAAATCAAACGATACGGCGCATCTGATCTCTCAGATACGGCGTATTGCGTTTAATTTTTTTTTTAAAAAAAAAAAAAAAAAAAAAAAATACAACGCGTTTAATTAATTCGATACGACGCATCTTTTCCCCAAGATACGGCGTATCTGTTTTTAATAAGAATTTTTTTTTCTAAGCGATAAAGTAATACGACGCATCTGCTTTTGCAGATACGGCGTATCTGTTTTTGATAAAAATTTTTTTTCTAAAACGTTAACGCCATACGACGCATCTGCTTTAGCAGATACGGCGTATCTATTATTTTAATTAAAAACAGTTTTCGAATTATTAAACAGATACGGCGCATCGATATTTATCGATGCGGCGCATCTACTAAATCAAAAATCGATTATATTTATTAAAATTTGAATTCGTTACGATTTTTGATAATTTAAACTTGATACGGCGCATTCTAATTCATAAGCGGTGTATCTGTTTTCTGAATAAAAGTCTGATTACATTTTAACGTAATAAGATACGGCGTATCCAACTTTCTGGATACGGCGCATCGTCCGCAGATATCAGCCATTTTTATTCTTTATATTCGTTTCTAAATTCATTAATTTATCTTCTAGCGAACAGATGCTACTGACGATTTTACCTATGATAACAGGTTTTGCTATGGAAGATATGTCAATGAACGGATATCTTGCTAAAGGAACAAAACAACATGATTAATGGATTGGTAATTGAGTGCACCAATTGTCAACGGTGCTTAACAAAGTTCTTTTGATAAAACACGATTTGAAAGGGATTACACCTAGAGGCGGAAAGTCAACCTTTCAAATGTGATCGGTATTAAGGAGCTGAACGTGAGTCTAACTTGAAGACTCTGGAATAAAGACAAGTGCTTACCGGGAGACAACCCGGATTTATCTTTTATTATTCTGTTTTCTGTGTCGAGTCAGTCCAGGCCGCACGAAGATACGGCGCATCTCAGTCCTGAGATGCGACGCATCCTCTGCAATGGTCATATCTTATTTTATTTTTCTGCATTTTTATTTTCGACTTTAAAAACTTTTTATCAGTTTATTTTAATGCGGCGCATCCCTGGTTAAGGATGCGGCGCATCTTTATTCTGATCCGTATTAATTCCAGGCTCGATACGGCGTATCTTCTTCAATAAGATACGGCGCATCGACTGACCTGATGATTTTCAGTTTTAATTTTTTAAGTTTTATTTTTCCTAACTACTAATGTATTATGCAAGTTTGAACCTTTCTTATCTTAGGTGTGTTTTAAAGTGTTGGTGGTATTATAGTTTCCTGGATTTCCTGTGGATACATCAAGTATGAAGCTTTAACGTTCTAATCCACAAGAAGTTGATTTTTGCTCATATACAAATGGAGGATCATACCGAGCAAATCTCAGGGGAGTTTTTCTGTTCTAATTCTTTTATTTTCCAGTTTTTAACCTTTTATACAAACAACGAGGACGTTGTTTAACTTAAGTGGGGGGATTGGAGAATTAGAACACTTAACAATTACTTGTCCTACTTTTTCAAAAATTATGCTTAAAATGTGCTTAATATATCAAACTTAAAAATTTTTTTAGCATGTTTTTGTTTAAGATCTAAGTTGCATAACTGCACACATGACGTTATTTTCAAAAATTGTGATTTTTCAAAATTCACAAATCTATGAGTGTGCCGGTGACTTGTAAACTTTAGAACTTGGCTTGTATACTATTCGAGACCACCATAATGAGTATTATTTATATAATTGGAATGACTTGTCTAACTTGGTAAAATTCTAGGATTACACCAAATAGCCTTTATATGTTATGTGATATTAACTAACTACACTGGTTAGTTAACCCCCGTATAAAACCTTTTGTTACTCTCATTTTTAGAGTAAGATACCCCTAGAAAAACACTCAGAGCCATTCCTTTCGTTTCTTACACCTATGTTTAAAATGTTTCGTTACACCTTAAACCTTAGCCTACCCTGTAGATTAGAATCCGTGGTTGGTTAATTGCTATAGGCAGAGTGTGTTTCCTTATATTACCTGTGTTCGCGTGCGTAATTCATTATCTATGGTTAGGTCGGGAAATTGCACAATGCAAATTGGAGTGAAAGTAAATATTGTATATCTTTGAGTTTATTTTTCGTGTGTTTACTACTTTCACTATTACCGTTATTTCTGAAAGTATGAAAAGTATGAAAAAATTATCCGGAAAGAAAGTTGTAGTGATGTGGTGAAATTTTACACATCTATGTTTATGTTTCCAAAAAAAAAAAAAAAAAAAAAAAAAAAAAAATCGAAAAAATGAGAAAAGAAAAAGAAAGAAAAAAAAAGGTTGGATGTTTGATTTAAGCCAACGATGTAAAGTTATGTAAGTGGTCGATATCACCACTATTTGTTGTATTATATCTATGGATTGAATGGGAATTGGCAGTTATGGGAACGCCAATTAAGGTTTATTCTTTGATTAAGATCTTGTTGAGTATAATTCGTGTCTACCTAAAGCGTGTGTTTCAAGTGTTAAAGCGTGAGTTATTCAATGATATGAGTCTTATTCATGGGATGGTTGGGATAGTGATTAACCACACTTAGGATTTTAATTTATTTGTTTTGTTTTGTTTATTTTTATTTTTACACCAATTTATATCCCAAATGTTATCCATACCCTGTATTGTTCTTTATCCAACCGAACCTTTGATTTATTGAGATTAGGGATTTGAGCAATCTTAGGTATCGTAGTCGTGGATTCGGCTATGTATTTATGATTTTGTCGCCCTTTTTGATATATTATTATTGGTGAAGTTTGGACCTATCTTTAGCCTATTCGAGTTAAGGATTTGAGCAATTGCAAGTATCGTGTTCGTGGATTCGATCATGTATTTTTGATTTTGTCGCCTTTTCTGGAATTTGAGATCGGTAGTGATTAAGAATAATTAACCCTTAAGCCTAAAAACCCTTTTTACCGCTTTAGACTTGTTATTCCTTAGCTTTAGTGGTGGAGATGTGTATACTTGCCAAGCTTATGATAGAATATTCGTCGCGACTGGACAGTTAAACGATTAGATTTGCTTTTATCGACTTATTTTATTTTACTTCTAATTCGTTAAGTGTTTAGTTGTGTGATTATGAAATAAACGAATACATGCTTAAATATAAAAATAAATCCTAACATCTTTTAGGATACATTTTCATAAATGAAATTCTAAGGTTTACTTGGGGACAAGTAAAGTTCAAGTGGGGGGATATTTGATGAACTCAAATAAGTACATTTTATTACTATCATTTATCCTATTAATTTGACTTGTTTTACTATATTATGTATGAGGATTGATACTTAATCGTTTACTTTTGTAATTCTCAGGTAAAAACAAGCATTTGGTGAAACTTAGCGATTTTGGACTAATTATGGAGCAAAACGTGCATAAAGCGAAAGTCTACTGACATGGACAAGATCAAGTCAATTCTGCTCCAGATGCGCCGCATCTCACTATCAACATGCGCCGCATCTCTATCAAGATATCACCAGATACGATCCAAGATACAAGAGGACATGCGCCGCATCTAATCACGGAGTTACGCCGCATCTTCTGGCGGTGTACGAATATTCCTGAATATTATAATCTTGGACCCCACGCGAAGTTAAGTACATGCGCCGCATCTACTTAGTAGATGCGCCGCATCTTCCCTCAGACAGAAACTATAAATACCCCGTAGACCAGACGAATTAAGAGTGAGAGTTCGAAACCCTAAAACCGAAGTTCGGACAGCAGAGCAAAAGGACGAATTCAGTCAAGGAGGCAGCACAAGACACACCCAAATCGAAGATACAAGAGCTGTAAGAAGGTGCTGCATGTATTTAATTCATTAAGTAGTTTTGTTTTATTGTGTTAGCAAACTTTAATTCATCAGGATTGGTGGCTTGTGTAATGTGACAACGGAAAGATTGCACTCCCTTTAATACTTGCTTTCCCATCAATTAAAGTTTATATGTTGATGTCTTTGGTTACTACTTATTAGTGCATTGATAACCTCTGTGTTTATTAGTGGCTTGCGGGCATCTGACTGCGGGACAAGATGTGGCTCCCACGGTTGTTTCTAAATTGATCACTTAGGAATAACTTTTAGACATAAGTAATCATTAAGGGTTTACTCGCCGATGAGAATAGGACCAACGAGAAAGGATTAATTACATACACTTCATATAAAGCTATCAATAAAACAAGTGACAATCTACTTAATCATAAGGACAGCCCTCTTATTGTCTCTAGTATCTATCTGTGTACGTGTGTGCTACTTGCTGATTCGTGCCTATTGGTTTATTTTATTATTTAATTACAACAAATCGTGCCAGTCTCTCAGGCTGAAACCCCCTTTGCGTTAGGATATTAAAATACTGATTAGAATAACTAGATAATACGTTCCACTCTTAGTGATCGACACTCTACTTACCATTATCTTCATACTGACCGGGTACACTGCTCGTTAAGTGTGTGTGTTATTGATAAGTCGGCTAAATATAAATTTAAAACTTGAGTAGGCATTAAAACTGCTAAACCGCAACGACACATCACGCGCATCAGATGTATAGGACTAAGAACAGATCACCAGTTTCTGAGGGTAGTCATAGGAACTGGAATCACTCAAAATCTAAGCAATTGGATAATAAGTTTGCTATGATTAGAAATGTGTGCTTTGTTTGTGGAAGTTTTTATCATATGGCTGCTTATTGTGATTCTAACCCATGGAAAAATAGGGTTTCTGGGAATTCAAGGGTGAATAGGAATAACAATGCTAGGGTAACTCAAAACAGTTCAACTACATTGACAAGCCCTAAAGCAAATCATAAGATGTCACCCAAAGCTGTTATGTTAAGGACTGGCATCAAAACAGTTTCAACTGCTAGTCAAAATAAGTTGGTTAATAACAAGCAAACTGTTCAAGTGCAAAACAATTTTCAAATCAAGCACAAACAGTTAAAAGGAATTTTTATAAGAAAACAACAATGTCCAATCAGAAATGGGTGCCAAAATTTAAACAAGCAGTTCCAACTGCTAGACCAGCAAAACCTACTGCTAGGCACTTAAATGTTAAGGGAAAAAGGGGCAATGCTGTCAAGGCCTCAGCACATTGGGTTAGACAATCTACCAAACCCAATGGTGCATCAAAGACCTCCAACAAATTTTCTTATCTTGATGCACAAGGCAGATCCAAACCAGTGATGGTTTGGATCCCCAAAAGAAACTAACACCTTTATTTTATGTGCAGGAACATCCTTCAAATGGTAAAGAAGATAGAGGATATTCAGACAGTGGATGTTCAAGGCACATGACTGGCTACATGTCATATCTTTCAGACTTTATTGCTCTAGATGGAGGACCAGTTATCTTTGGTGGTGGTATTGGAGGAAGGATTACTGGTAAAGGGGTAATTAAAACTGGTAATCTTGATTTTGAAAATGTGTATTATGTACCAGAACTTAAGTACAATCTTTTCAGTGTATCACAAATTTGTGATAAACAGAACAAAGTTTTATTTACTGATACTGATTGTCTTATTCTTTCTCTTGATTTCAAGCTACCTGATGAAAGTCAAGTATTGCTTAAAATCCCTAGAAAGGATAACACATACAGTGTTGAGATGAATAAACTAGTTCCTAAGGTTGGACTTACTTGTCTTGTTGCAAAAGCCACATTGGAAGAATCAATGTTGTGGCACAGAAGGCTTGGTCATGTTAATTTTAAAACCATTAACAAAATTGCTAAAAATGGGTTGGTAAGAGGTTTACCAAATAAAACTTTTCTCAATGAACAAACCTGTGTTTCTTGCCTTAAAGGTAAGCAACACAGAGCCTCATGTAAGCCAAAGACCCAGAACTCTATTTCTCAAGCTTTATATATGTTGCATATGGACTTGTTTGGTCCTACTTCTATGAATAGCTTGAATTTTAAGAGATACTGCCTTGTTGTCACTGATGATTACAGTAGGTTTTCTTGGGTATTCTTTATGAAAACTAAGGATGAGACTAGTGAAATCCTTAAGACCTTCATTGTTGAAGTAGAAAACCTAGTTGATAAGAAAGTTAAAATAATCAGATGTGACAATGGGACTGAATTTAAGAATAGGGTGATGGATGATTTTTGCAGAGAAAAAGGTATTAAGAGGGAGTTTAGTATAGCTAGAACCCCACAGCAAAATGGTGTAGCTGAGAGAAAGAATAGGACTCTTATAGAGGCTACTAGGATAATGTTAGCTGACTCTAAGCTACCAGTTTCATTTTGGGCTGAAGCAGTTAGCACTGCTTGTTATGTATTGAATAGGATTTTAGTTGTGCAACCTCACAATAAGACTGCTTATGAGCTTCTTAGAGGTAGAACCCCTGCTTTAAGTTTCATGAGACCTTTTGGTTGTCATGTTACTATCCTTAATACCAAAGACCAACTAGGAAAGTTTGATGGGAAATCTGAGGAAGGTTTCTTTGTTGGTTATTCTCTGCACAGTAAGGCTTTTAGGGTATGCAATAAAAGCACCAAGCATGTAGAAGAGAATCTGCACATAGAATTTTTGGAAAATAAACCAAATGTTGCAGGTGTAGGTCCAGATTGGATCTTTGATATTGACAGTCTTTCAGATTCCATGAATTATGTACCTGTTACAGGTACAAATACTAACCATGATGCAGGTTCAGAGGAGGAAGATGAAGATTGCATTTTCATGCCAATCATGGAAGAAAGTCCATCGAATGAGTCTTCTACAAAGATTGATGATATTCCATCATCAAGTGGTGTAGACAAAGAGAAAGATGTTGCTGAAACCAGTGGTCAGAATGGTAAAGAAACTGAAAATCTAACGCGCAGTACAAATGAAGTTGGTACTACTCAACCACAAGTTCCTACTGCTGAGCAAAATAGTGATGCTGCTGGACCAAGTCAACCTCATTTTGATTCACCAGTTGATACTGCTTCTCAAGTTGATGATTTTGATTTCTTTGGAGATGGTTTGCAAAACATGCCTACCAGCTATGCAGCTCCTTCTACTCCCCATACAATTGTACATAGAAATCATCCACTTACCAATATCATAGGAGATGTACAATCTGGAGTCAAGTCAAGAAGTCAAATTCAAGACCCAGATCATCATGGCTTTCTTAGTGTGGTATATGATGAAAAACATCATGAAGATGAGCATGAGTGTATGTTTGTATGTTTTATATCTCAGATTGAACCCAAGAATGTGTTATAAGCTTTAAAAGAATCAAGTTAGGTTGAAGCAATGCAAGAAGAACTGCTTCAATTCAAAATTCAGAATGTATGGGTTCTGGTTGATCTACCAAAGGGAATGAGAGTGATTGGTACAAAGTGGGTATTCAGGAACAAGAAGGATGAGAGGGGCATTGTGATAAAGAACAAAGCAAGATTGGTTGCTCAAGGCTATACTCAGGAAGAGGGTATAGATTATGAGGAGGTTTTTGCTCCAGTTGCCAGGATTGAAGCAATAATATTATTTCTTGCTTATGCTTCATTTATGGGGTTTATGGTCTATCAAATGGATGTGAAAAGTGCCTTTCTGTATGGTACTATTGATGAGGAGGTCTATGTTTCACAACCTCGAGGTTTTATAGACCCAGACCATCCTGACAAGGTTTATAAGGTGGTGAAAGCTCTATATGGATTGCATCAGGCTCCAAGAGCTTGGTATGAAACTCTTGCTAAATATCTTCTAAAGAATGGGTTTCATAGAGGGAAAATTGATCAAACTCTCTTTATTAAAAAGAACAAGGGTGATATTCTACTGGTACAAGTCTATGTAGATGGCATCATTTTTGGTTCTACAAAGAAACAGATGTGTAAGGAGTTTGAAAAGCTGATGAAAGACCAGTTTCAGATGAGTTCTATGGGAGAGCTTACCTTCTTTCTAGGTCTTCAAGTACAGCAAAAGCCCGATGGAATATTTATCTCTCAGGATAAATATGTTGGTGAAATATTGAGGAAATTCGAATTTACAGATGCCAAGGTTGTTAGCACACCAGTTGATAAGGAGACACATTTGTTGTTAAAGGATCACAGTGGTGAAGATGTGGATGTGCACATGTATAGATCTATGATTGGGTCTCTGATGTACCTTACATCATCTAGGCCTGACATTATGTTTGCTGTTTGTGCCTGTGCAAGATTCCAAGTTCATCCTAAGTTGTCTCATCTGACAGCAGTCAAGGGGATTTTTAGATACCTCAAAGGTCAACCAACCCTTAGACTATGGTATCCTAAAGAGTCTGCATTTGATCTAGTAGCATTCTCAGATTCAGATTATGCTAGTGCTAGTATGGATAGAAAGTCTACAACAGGTGGTTGTCAGTTCTTGGGTTGCAGATTAATTTCTTGGCAGTGTAAAAAGCAGACTATGGTGGCCACATCTACTACTGAAGCAGAATATGTGGCAGCAGCAAGTTGTTGTGCTCAAGTTCTTTGGATTCAAAACCAGATGCTTGATTATGGATACAATTTCTTAAACACAATTATACATATAGACAATAGCAGTACAATGTGTATCATTAAGAATCCAGTTCAACATTCAAAAACTAAACATATTAAAATTAGACATCAATTTATAAGAGACTGTGCTGAAAAAAAGTTAATACAAGTTGTTAAAATACACACTGATGACAACTTTGCTGATCTCTTAACAAAAGGTTTTGATGTAGGAAGATTTCAGTACTTGGTAACAGGTATTGGAATGCTTAATCCTTCAAAAGATTAATGTCTAAGTGTTTTTGGTTTTTGTACTGCTAGTTGTGCTATTTGTATAGTTAGTACTGCTTGGTAATTTTTAGTACTATTAGTCTATTGTGATAACTGTTAAAAGAAAATATTGTGTATTGTGTTTTCTTTGGTTTTGGACTAACATTTCAAGTTAAGAAAAGCCCTTTGCTTTGGATTGTGCTTTGGACAGTATGGTGGTTTGGATTGTCAAGTGTGAATGCTTGTCACACAACAAATGGTAATTGATTCACCATGTCTAACCGACATAAGAATCAACTAGTCCAGATCAAACGGTTTCTAGTAAAGACTACTCAAATCTGTTTATGGTTGACAGTTTACCAAAAACTGGATGGTTATCAACTCACCATATCTAAGTGTGAAGAGTTGGCTAGTCCATAGCAAACGGCTATTGGTAAAGACATGTGAAATCGGTTCATAGCTGATAGTTTGCTAAAAACTATACGTGGACAAAAATGTTTTCAAGTCCACATTAAAATTACCACTTGATTTTATCTCTGAAAATTTTTGCTACCAGTTTGTAGTACTGGGGTTAACAGTTTGTACTGCTGGCTTCACCAGTTCATACTGATTGTTCAAACTTGGTCCCTACTGAGTTTATGCTCTATGATACACCTCTCTCAGAAGGTCACACATCTGGAAGTGTTGAGAGTAGTTTGAAACTAAACACCTGAATTGATGGTAACTTGTACAAATTGTCATATTGGATGCTAAGCTTGGATGTCACATGTTCTAGTTCATCTGATGGTGAAGATTCTTCCAAACAGGGGAGGAATTAAAAGTTTATCAAGTTGCTGTTAAAGATGATTATGTAATTCAGGGGAGGAATTAAGAAGTCAGAGATAAATTATAAACAGGTGCATAAAATTTATTCATTAAAGAGGTGCATTCATTACATAAGCAGAAGTTTTGTTACAATCCTGGACTCAAAACCAACATAACCAAGGATCAAGCTTACAATCAACACAAACCAACCAACTCCCAACACACAAACCTAAACAACTCTAACACACAACCACTACTCAAGCTTCCTCTTCCCTTTATCCTTAAAATCTAGCATGGATTTGTGAACTCCTTTGCCATCGATTGAGTTCCACACTTTCCAACTAGGAAGCCCCAAAACTTGTTTGTCAGGTCTTGGAAGTGGTTGATGTCTTTTGGGCACTTGTATCTTACTCATTCCTGCCACAGCTTTCTCTATCTCTCTTGTCAATACAACTGATAGTGGAAGTGCTTGTTGATCATCATCATCAGAGGAAGTTGAAAGGTCATCATCAGAAGATACTTCTTGGGCTTTTGGAGATGGGTTTCTGATAGTCAGATTAGTGTAGTTCGGTGGAAAGTAAGATCTCCATCCATCACTTTCCGAATCTGAAGATGAATCTGATGAAATCTCAACAATGTTTGGATTGGATGAACTCATTGTGTTTAATATTTGTGGTTTGAAGAATGATGGGTTAGTATTGAATATTTAAGGCTTTTTATAGAACCAATGGAGATTTAAAGCCATTAAATGAAGGGTTGGTATTAGGAATTAAATTCTTTGGGTTGATATTTGGAATTAATTCCTTACAGGAATAAATTTAATTATGGTAATTTTTGAAGAGTTGACCAAAAGGGTACGATATGTGAAGAAAATTCCCAATTGTTTCAAGATTAAAGATAAGTGTTTGAAAGAATCCACCCCATCATATAACGTTGAAGTTTAATTCAAGAAACTTGTTGATTTGCATAAAAATCATAAGTTTAGGGGAGGATTTTTGGGAATTAAATTAAGCAGTTAGTACGGTTCTTTATAAGTTAGTACGGTTGAACAGTCGCTGAAGAATACAAGAACAGTTGGTACTGCTGATGAAGAGAAGTTCGTACTGATTACAAGATCAAGATGAAACCGTGTGAAGATAAATATGGAATGGATATGATATATATCTTATTTGTATAGAGTGATACGAATATAGTTTACTTGTAAAGGACTCTTTGTGCTATAAAAAGAGATCCTCAGTTAGGGTTTTAATATATCCATACATGATATATGTACAAGCATTGTTAAGAGCTTCACGTTTATTCATTGTAATCATTCAATATAGTGAAGCAAAGTGTTTGGTTAAAAAATTGTATTGTTATTCTTATTGTTACATTCATACGATCACACAATCACCAAACACATATTCTTCTAAGTACTTGGTAGTAAATTCCACGTGCTATCAAGTATATACTCAAAGTATCCCCAACACAACTCGTATGTTTAGATACGGTCAAGTGGTATCAGAGACAGGTTTCTAATACTTTGAGTTTAGAAGATCCAGAAGTATTTACTCACTAGCAACCAAGAAGATGGACATGGAGACACCTCAAACCTCAATCCTTGCTAAACTCCCCATGCTGAAACAGAATGAATACGATTTATGGCGGCTCAGAATAGAGCAATATTTCATGGTGCAAGACTATGCTATCAAGTATATACTCAAAGTATCCCCAACACAACTCGTGTGTTTAGATCTGGTCAGCTAGAGACAAGAGTAAGGATTCTGGAGGCAAGACTTGAAATGGCAACGAATCCCGACGACCCCGACCACGCATGTCAGTCAGCTGCAATACTCCGTGAGCTGTTAGGTGACATGGACAATCTTCATATGTAATGTTGGTGCTGTTGTTGTTATTTTTGTTGTTGTTGTTTGTGTTTTTGTTGTTGGTGTTGTTGTTGTTGTTGTTGTTGTTGTTTGTGTTGTTGTTGTTTTTTAATAAAATGTTGTTGTTGTTGCAACCATGACCATTTTGGTTAAAAGAAGCTGGTTAACAGCAGCCTACAAGGGCTGTTTGGTTTATGCTGTCCAAACAGGGCCGTTTGGTTTATGCTGTTTGGTTAACAGCAGCCCACAAGGGCCGTTTGGTTTATGCTGTCCAAACAGGGGTGTTTGGGATTGCTTATTTCTACACCAAAAGGGTGTTTGAGTTTATAAGCTTATTTGAAGGACATATACCATAACAAACATCGCCCATTCATTTTTTTTTGCTGCTACTTCCTACTTTGCTAGAACCTGGACCATCTTTTCCCTTCCTTGCTTTCCTTTGCTTGATGAAATCTTCAAACAAAGCTTCAAGATTTGTTATCCTATTTCCCTGATCATCAAGTGTGGTATCAAACGCGCTTTCTCCTCCAACATCAATAGTTTGAGCGTCCAAAATCTCTCTGTAGTACGGCTTTTTCCTCAACCATTCCAGAATCTGGTCTCTCATCCACGGGCAAATGTTCTTATAAGAACCATATTCATCATAAATTTCGTAGCCATATGTATTAAAAACTTCATTAAAGAGACCCTCCGACGATAAAACCATTGACCACTCCTCTTCCGGCGTGTAACGATCCATTATTATGTGTGTTTTGTGGGAATTAGTGATTTGGCTATTTATGTTTTGCCGATTTGAGGATGATCGGTTAGGTTATATATAAGTAAAACCCTTGCGGGACATGTCCCCGCCAAAAGATAGAAAATATTGGCGGGATAAAGTGATATTTTAGGAGGGAAAATGCTTAATACTTCCGCCAAAAACCCAGCACTGTGCATTTTTACTTTTAGCGGGGACATGTCCCCGCTGAAAGTGGGAGCAGGAAAAAAACGCGAGAACAATTAAGCGTTCTAAGTTTGGTCAAACTTTGTAAAATATGGAAAACACTTTCAGCGGGGACTTGTCCCCGCCAAAAAGTTGCGTTGAAAATTTAGTAAACGGTCAGCTAGACTTTGTGCCAGCTCAGCATAGTTTTTGTCATTTAGCGACTTTCGGCGGGGACAGGGGCGTCCCCGCCGAAACTCTCCTCGCCCGTCTTCTCTTTTGTTGTAGTGTATTGCCAAGTCTTATGTGCCGACAGTGGTTCGCTTCGCACGGTAATTTGCTCCCAGGCGAGACTAGCAATTTTATAATTTATAATATAAATTTTTTTAAGACTTAGTATCATAAACTTTTTATTGACTGATGAGTTTTGTACCAATAGTGTGAACGGCTCACCCAGTTTAGACAAACTATAAGAGGGATATAAGGAGGCTTGACATTAAATTGTCATCTGAAAGGGAAGGGTTTTTAATTAGCCTTCGGGCGGACGTCTGTCTCTCCGCTCCTTTGTGTGTTTAATTGGAGCTACCAAGTAATGCTATTATTTTGTACAAAATCATCTTAAGGGTGAATTGACCTCGATTCCACGCGCCACTTTTGTGGTAATTATCCGAATAACTTGGGTCTCTATGACTCATGCAGTAGTAGGATATAGTGGGCGATAATTGGAGGTAATTCTTTGATTGGTGAACCCAGTACCTCAATTAAAACTTTGTTGATTTAACTCTTAGCCTAAATTGGTAATTAAAATTGTTTTGAAAACTTATGATACGAAGATGAGTGCATGCTTCTTCGTACATATTTTGATTGTCACATCAAAATAAATACCCTAAAATTTAAGTCCATGCTATCTAATTATAAGAGACACTTGGAGGTAATATTTAGCGTAAGTGAGAACTTGACCTAAATATTAATGACAAGGTAAATTTCCATGGCGTGAGACCGTGACATGGAGTATTTACAGTTTCTAAATTAGACGAATTAATTAAGTTGTAAGTGAGACCTTGAAACTTAAAGCATTAGATGGGAAGAAACATGCTTACATTGCAAAATGGTTTTTGGCAAATGTAATTCCCATAATGATCTAGGAGTCGGAAATTGTTTTGCCGATTATTGTGCGGCAGATTACCATCTTTTGTACTTTCACTACTAGCAGATCAACTGATGTAGTGAAACTATGGAAAGTTAGATCCTAGTTTTCAAGAAAATTAAATGGTTATGTGTATATTTCCTGGGTAATTTTCTTTTCTAGAAAAATTGTATTATCAGAATACTAATATTTGAACTTTTTATGTAGAAATGGCTCATCCCGAAAATGTTGTACTAAGTTCCGCTTTCAAAGCTCACTTTGAAAGGGAAAAACTGACTGGCCCAAATTTCAATGACTGGCATAGGTCACTTAGAATTGTTCTGAGAGTGTCCAAGAAGCTAGATTATTTGACTAAGCCTTGCCCTGAATGGCCAGCTGAGACTGAATTTGATGAAGTCAAAGCAGCATGGCAGTCTGAGTTCGACATGCACAATGAAGTTGCGTGCTTAATGCTCGGAAGTATGGTTCCTAAGTTGCCAAAACAGTTTGAGAACTATTTTCCTAAAGATATGCTGGAAGAACTCAAAAAGACATATGAAATGCCACCAGCTGTTGAATTGTATGATTTGATAGATCAATTGCACGGCTGTAGGCATGGGGAAAGTAAACCCGTTCGTGATTATGTGTTGGAGATGAAAAGCTACATGGACTAACTATTACTCATGAACTATCCTTATCCTGAGAATGTGTGTGTGAACTTGATCAATAGGTCCTTGAACAAGGATTTAAGGGTTTTGTTCAGAATTACAACATGCATTGCTCGGGGAAGACAGTAATGGAATTGCTCGCAATGCTCGTTGACTATGAAAAGGGTTTACCAGTCAAGGCTCCTACTCCTCAAGTATTAGCCATACAAGGAGGTAGGGTTCATAAGCCAAAACCGCAAGGGAATAAGGGGAAAGGTAAAGCTGACAAGGGCAAACAAGTAGTGACCTATCAGCCTGCGCCCAAGAAGTACACTCAGAAGAGCAAGGCCAATCCAATCAAGAAGGATCAGGGTTGCCAACACTGCCGCGAGATGGGACACTGGAATAGGAACTGTCCTCTCTATCTCAAGGAGTTGCGAGTGAAAAAGATGAAGGGTGAGACTGGGAAAGCCAGTACTTCAGGTAACTTTTTCATGATTGAATTATATTCATTAACTCATAAATTAAATTCCTGGGTATACGATACTGGATGTGGTATTCATATTTGCAATACACTACAGGGGTTTAGAGTTGAAAAAAGACTGGCCTATGGGGAGAAATTTCTACATGTGGGCAATGGAGCACAAGCAGTTGTTGAAGCCATAGGAATATTTAAATTAGTTTTGCCTTCGGGCTTAGTACTGTATTTGAATAATTTTCATTATGCACTTGCAATTGTTAGGGGTGTGGTCTCTTTTTCATGTTTAATGAATATTGGATTTCAACATACTGTTTCTAGCAATGGAATTTCTGTTTCGTTAAATAATGTTTTTTATTTTAATGCTATTGCTGTGAATGGTGTTTTTGAGATTGATATGAATGAATGTAATGATTATAATTTGATGTATAGCATCAATAATAAGAGAGTCAAGAATGTCTTGGATTCGTCTTATCTTTGGCATTGTCGACTTGCTCACATAGGCAAGACTCGCATGCAAAAGCTACAACGTGATGGGCTTTTGCAAGATATCAATGATGAATCATTTGATAAGTGCGAATCTTGTGTATGTGGGAAGATGACAAAGAAAACTTTTAATAATCATATTGAAAAGGCTGATGATCTACTTGGTTTGATACATAATGATGTGTGTGGACTACTTAGACACGTGTCAAAGAGAGGTGCTAGCTACTTCTTAACCTTCACTGATGATTTCAGCCGTTATAGTTATGTTTATTTACTTAAACATAAACATGAGGTGTTTGAAACATTTAAGGTTTTTAAAGCTGAAGCAGAATTGCAACTTGGAAAGAAGACTAAAGCTCTTCGATCCGACAGAGGTGGTGAATACCTAAGTCAGGAGTTTAAAGATTATCTAAGTGAGAATGGAATTGTCCATTATCTCACATCTCCATATACTCCACAGCAAAATGGTGTATCTGAGAGAAGGAATCGAACATTATTAGATATGGTACGATCTATGTTTAATCTTACTACTCTGTCGTTATCCTTTTGGGATTATGCCTTGGAATCTGCGATTCGCATATTAAATATGGTTCCGACCAAGAAGGTTGATAAGACACCTTATGAGTTATGGTTTGGGAAAATGCCTAACTTGTCTTATTTAAAGGTCTGGGGTTGTGAGGCGTTTGTTAAACGTGACTCAGCAGATAAACTCCAACAGAGATCTATAAAGTGTATCTTTGTAGGATATCCAAAAGAAACGATGGGTTACTACTTTTACTACCCACCTGAAAACAAGGTAATTGTTGCTAGGTATGGAGATTTTCTTGAAAAGGATCTCATATCTCAAGAATTCAGTGGGAGGATCTATGATCTGGAAGATGATCAAGAGGATACATTACCTTCTGAAAACCCTAGCGAACTTCCTGTGGAACCGGATAGTCTGGGTCCTCCACCTGAAGTGATTCCCATTCGCAGATCCGTAAGGACTGTGAAAGCACCTGAACATCTATGTCTTAACGTAGAGGTTGAGGAAACTATATAAGGGGACCTTGGACTAGGGGACCTTGGAGAGCCTGCTAATTATAGAGCTGCCATGAATGATCCTGAAAAGGATAAATGGCATTTTGGTATGAATGGAGAAATGCAATCCATGAAAGATAATGAAGTTTGGATTGAAGTAGACCTTCCGCCCAATGCCAAGTTAGTTGGGAGTAAGTGGCTCTTCAAGATGAAAACTGACATGGATGGCAATGTACACACCTATAAGGCCCGTTTGGTAGCTAAAGGCTTTACCCAAACATATGGCGTTAACTACGAGGAGACTTTTTCTCCTGTAGCTGACATTAGGGCTATTAGGATTCTCATAGCCATAGCTGCACACTATGATTATGAGATTTGGCAAATGGATGTCAAAACCGCCTTCTTGAATGGTCGCTTAGATGAAGACATCTATATGGCGCAGCCTGAGGGGTTTTGATGAACTCAAATAAGTACATTTTATTACTATCATTTATCCTATTAATTTGACTTGTTTTACTATATTATGTATGAGGATTGATACTTAATCGTTTACTTTTGTAATTCTCAGGTAAAAACAAGCATTTGGTGAAACTTAGCGATTTTGGACTGATTATGGAGCAAAACATGCATAAAGTTAAGAGTCTACTGAAATGAAGAAGATCAAGACTAATCTGCTCCAGATGCGCCGCATCTCACTCATGACATGCGCCGCATCTCTATCAAGATATCACCAGATACGATCCAAGATACAAGAGGACATGCGCCGCATCTAATCATGGAGTTACGCCGCAACTTCTGGCGGTGTACGAATATTCCTGAATATTATAATCTTGGACCCCACGCGAAGTTAAGTACATGCGCCGCATCTACTTAGTAGATGCGCCGCATCTTCCCTCAGACAGAAACTATAAATACCCCGTAGACCAGACGAATTAAGAGTTCCGAACATTATAACCTAAGTCCGAACAGGAGAAACAAAGGACGAATTCAGTCAAGGAGGCAGCACAAGACACACCCAAATCAAAGATACAAGAGCTGTAAGAAGGTGCTGCATGTATTTAATTCATTAAGTAGTTTTGTTTTATTGTGTTAGCAAACTTTAATTCATCAGGATTGGTGGCTTGTGTAATGTGACAACGAAAGATTGCACTCCCTTTAATACTTGCTTTCCCATCAATTAAAGTTTATATGTTGATGTCTTTGGTTACTACTTATTAGTGCATTGATAACCTCTGTGTTTATTAGTAGCTTGCGGGCATTTGACTGCGGGACATAATGTGGCTCCCACGGTTATTACTAAATTGATCACTTAGGAATAACTTTTAGACATAAGTAATCATTAAGGGTTTACTCGCCGATAAGATTAGGACCAACGAGAAAGGGTTAACTACATACACTTCATATAAAGCTATCAATAAAACAAGTGACAATCTACTTAATCATAAGGACAGCCCTCTTATTGTCTCGAGTATTTATCTGTGTACGTGTGTGCTACTTGCTGATTCGTGCCTATTGGTTTATTTTATTATTTAATTGCAAACAAATCGTGCCAGTCTCTCAGGCTGAAACCCCCTTGCGTTAGGATATTAAAATACTGATTAGAATAACGAGATAATACGTTCCACTCTTAGTGATCGACACTCTACTTACCATTATCTTCATACTGACCGGGTACACTGCTCGTTAAGTGTGTGTGTTATTGATAAGTCGGCTAAATATAAATTTAAAACTTGAGTAGGCATTAAAACTGCTAAACCGCAACGACACATCACGCGCATCAAGTTTTTGGCGCCGCTGCCGGGGAGTGAATTGTTATTATCTGTTAATTTGATTAGTATTTTAATTAGGTTTTTCTTTTTATTAGATTAATTGCATCATTGTACTATTTTGCATATTTGTTGTATTGTGTGTTAATTGTTTGCTTTTATTTTTATTTTTGTGTGTTTTATTTTTTTGTTCGTGTGTTTTATTTTGTTTTTATTTTTCGTATTTTTCTGTTCTGCGATCGTTGTACTGTGCTAAATCAAACGATACGGCGCATCTGATCTCTCAGATACGGCGTATTGCGTTTAATTTTTTTTAAAAATACAACGCGTTTAATTAATTCGATACGACGCATCTTTTCCCCAAGATACGGCGTATCTGTTTTTAATAAGAAATTTTTCTAAGCGATAAAGTAATACGACGCATCTGCTTTTGCAGATACGGCGTATCTGTTTTCGATAAATTTTTTTTTTCTAAACGTTAACGCCATACGACACATCTGCTTTTGCAGATACGGCGTATCTATTATTTTAATTAAAAACAGTTTGCGAATTATTAAACGGATACGGCGTATCGATCTCTGTCGATACGGCGCATCTTTCTGAATCAAAAATCTTTTATTTTTAAACGTAACGAAAATACGGCGCATTAACTTTCGTTAATACGACGCATTTAATTTTAATTAGATAAGCTGATTTTTGATTAATTAATTCGATACGGCGCATTCATATATTCTAAGCGGCGTATCTATTTTCTGGATAAAGTCTGATTAAATTTTAACGTATTGAGATACGGCGTATCCAACTCTTTGGATACGGCGCATCGTCTGCAGATATCAGCTATTTGTATTCATATATCCGTTTCTATATTCATTAATTTCTCTTCTAGCGAACAAATCCTACTGATGATTTTACCTTGGATGACAGATTTTGCTATGGAAGACATGTCAGTTAACGGATATCTTGCTAAGGAATGCTTGTTTTCAGATTCATTCAATGTACTCATGATCGATGCAGATTTATTCTCTTGGGAGACTCCTCTTGAAGCTGCTTTTAAGGAATTCATGCGTTTATGCAACATTGACAAAGAGGTATTCTCTTATGATGTATTTGTGAGGTACACTGGAGAAGAATTGTCGCTCTTATGGCCTATCATTGAAGCCGAAGGATTGAACTGGACTACTATCGAAGAAGATGATGGGAAATTCTATCTTGCATACATGGATTCAAGCAACGAAAGCTGTGGTGGAGGCAATACCCAAAACACTTACATGCCTTATTCCGAACAGTACTGGGGATTGAATGAGAACTATCAGGATAATGACATGAATTATGCTTTGGCGGAGTTACTATTTCATGGCAGATTGGTAAGATTGATAGACCTCTCCCTCAATGATTGGCTAGAACTCAAATATGGTAGTCCGGAATTTGCCCCTGCAAATGAAGTCAAGGAGATTATGACTTCATGGTTGACTCGGAGTTTTAAGAAGCAATTTAACGAGTTCATGGAGATAAAAAAGAATATGATTGGAAAGGTTTGCTTTGACGTTAACCACGATCCTCACGATGTTGATTTTTCAGAATGGTTGGCTAGTAAGTTTAATAACCATAAGAGCATGGATCGTGCTACTAAGGATGCATTATGGGTATATTGGATGAGAGGAGAAGATGAAGAAGTAGAAAGCGATTACGGGTCGTCACTTCATGATTCAACAATCAATGAAGGCATTGAAGAGTTATTCAGAATAGACATTGATGTGTTCGATTATGAGACACCCTTGTGCAAGCAGTTCAAGGAATTTAACTACCTTCTTCAAGTCGATGATGATGTGCTTACTGGAGATCTACCAGGATTTAAGACTTATGACAATTTCAAAAACACCTGGTACTATGAATGGAATGACCAAGTACCATGGGTTTGGGATAAACCATGGGAATTTGCGCACATTAATCACACTTGTACACCCTTCGTTTTCAAGGACGGAAGTAGTGTTTGGCCGACCTGTGATTATAAAAGTAACGGAACCTGTAATGGGGGAAGTATAATTGGGATGAAACGGGTTGGAAACGATGTAACCTTTGAAGATTATGAGTGGTACGATAATGTTGAAGACTGCCCACAAAAAGCGGAGGCTTTACAAGAAAAAGGGAGGATTGAACGCTTGAAAGAACTTAAGGGGACATCGGATACTACTTTCTGGGAATGGGTGCATAAACAGTTTGATGATTTCACAAAGCTTAGTCGACGGTTACAATATGATTTGGAAAGAGAATGGGAGGCGATTCAAGACGATTATAATAATGAGTCGTTGATTGAAGAACTAGATGATTATTTGATTAAGGATCCTTATTTTAAGTTTGTTGATAAAGACGAGGAAGAGTTCACCAAAAGAAAGTGTCAACTACTTGGGATTCCTTACAATGAGCCACCCATGATTATTTCTGAAAAATTTAAAATCATCAAATACTCTTTGGGTCCTAATGAAGAATATACTGCGGTGAAGACAAAGAGTTATACTAGATTAAGTCGAACGGAAGAAAACGTCGCAGAGATATACGGGAAAGTCTTTCGGATGAAGGAAGAAGGATGGACCGTGACAAGGACTTATTGCTGAGCTGAACGTGAGTCTAACTTAAAGACTCTGGAATAAAGACAAGTGCTTACCGGGAGACAACCCGGATTTATCTTTTTCTGTTTTCTGTGTCGAGTCAGTCAGGCCCGTATGAAGATACGGCGCATCTCCATTCTGAGATGCGACGCATCTCCTGCAATGGTCATATCTTATTTTATTTTTCTGCATTTTTATTTTCGACTTTAAAACTATTTATTAGTTTATTTTAATGCGGCGCATCCCTGGTTAAGGATGCGGCGCATCTTTATTCTGATCCGTATTAATTCCAGGCTCGATACGGCGTATCTTCTTCCATAAGATACGGCGCATCGACTGACCTGATGATTTTCAGTTTTAATTTTTAAGTTTTATTTTATCTAACTACTAATGTATTATGCAAGTTTGAACCTTTCTTATCTTAGGTGTGTCTTAAAGTGTTGGTGGTATTATAGTTTCCTGGATTTCATGTGGATACATCAAGTATGAAGCTTTAACGTTCTAATCCACAAGAAAGCTGATTTTTGCTCTTATACTAATGGAGGATCATACCGAGCAAATCTCAGGGGAGTTTTCCTGTTCTAATTCTTTTATTTTCCAGTTTTTAACCTTTTATACAAACAACGAGGACGTTGTTTAACTTAAGTGGGGGGATTGGAGAATTAGAACACTTAACATTTACTTGTCCTAAACTTTTTCAAAAATTATGCTTAAAATGTGCTTAATATATCAAACTTAAAAATTTTTTTTATATTTTTTTTAGCATGTTTTTGTTTAAGATCTAAGTTGCATAGCTGCACACATGACGTTATTTTCAAAAAATTGTGATTTTTCAAAATTCACAAATCTATGAGTGTGCCGGTGACTTGTAAACTTTAGAACTTGGCTTGTATACTATTCGAGACCACCATAATGAGTATTATTTTATATAATTGGAATGACTTGTCTAAATTGGTAAAATTTCTAGGATTACACCCAAATAGCCTTTATATGTTATGTGTTATTAACTAACTACACTGGTTAGTTAACCCCCGTATAAACCCTTTTGTTACTCTCATTTTTAGAGTAAGATACCCCTAGAAAAACACTCAGAGCCATTCCTTTCGTTTCTTACACCTATGTTTAAAATGTTTCGTTACACTCTTACACCTTAGCCTACCCTGTAGATTAGAATCCGTGGTTGGTTAATTGCTATAGGCAAAGTGTGTTTCCTTACATTACCTGTGTTCGCGTGCGTAATTCATTATCTTTGGTTAGGTCGGGAAATTGCACAATGCAATTGGAGTGAAAGTAAATATTGTATATTTTGGAGTTTATTTTTTCGTGTGTTTACTACTTTCACTATTACCATTATTTCTGAAGTTATGAAAAGTATGGAACAATTATCCAGAATTATCATTATAGTGATGTGGTGAAATTTTACACATCTATGTTTATGTTAGTAGTTTAATAAAAAAAAAAAAAAAAAAAAAAAAAAAAAAATCGAAAAAAAAAGAAAAAAAAAAGAAGAAGAAGAGTTGGAAGTTAGTTTTAAACCAACTTATGTAAAGTTATGTAAGTGGTCGATATCACCACTATTTGTTGTACTATATCTATGGATTGAATGGGAATTGGCAGTTATGGGAACGCCAATTAAGGTTTATTCTTTGATTAAGATCTTGTTGAGTATAATTCGTGTCTACCTAAAGCGTGTGTTTCAAGTGTTAAAGCGTGAGTTATTCGATGATATGAGTCTTATTCATGGGATGGTTGGGATAGTGATTAACCACACTTAGGATTTTAATTTATTTGTTTTGTTTATTTTCATTTTACACCAATTTATATCCCAAATGTTATCCATACCCTTTATTGTTCTTTATCCAACCAAACCTTTGATTTATTGCGATTAGGGATTTGAGCAATCTTAAGTATCGTAGTCGTGGATTCGGCTATGTATTTATGATTTTGTCGCCCTTTTTGATATATTATTATTGGTGAAGTTTGGACCTATCTTTAGCCTATTCGAGTTAAGGATTTGAGCAATTGCAAGTATCGTGTTCGTGGATTCGATCATGTATTTGTGATTTTGTCGCCTTTTCTGGAATTTGAGATCGATAGAGAATAAGAATAATTAACCCTTAAGCCTAAAAACCCTTTTTACCGCTTTAGACTTGTTATTCCTTAGCTTTAGTGGAGGAGATGTGTATACTTGCCAAGCTTATGATAGAATATTCGTCACGACTGGACAGTTAAACGATTAGATTTGCTTTTATCGACTTATTTTATTTTACTTCTAATTCGTTAAGTGTTTAGTTGTGTGATTATGAAATAAACGAATACATGCTTAAACATAAAAATAAATCCTAACATCTTTTAGGATACATTTTCTTAAGATTTAATCTAAGGTTTACTTGGGGACAAGTAAAGTTCAAGTGGGGGGATATTTGATGAACTCAAATAAGTACATTTTATTACTATCATTTATCCTATTAATTTGACTTGTTTTACTATATTATGTATGAGGATTGATACTTAATCGTTTACTTTTGTAATTCTCAGGTAAAAACAAGCATTTGGTGAAACTTAGCGATTTTGGACTGATTATGGAGCAAAACATGCATAAAGTTAAGAGTCTACTGAAATGAAGAAGATCAAGACTAATCTGCTCCAGATGCGCCGCATCTCACTCATGACATGCGCCGCATCTCTATCAAGATATCACCAGATACGATCCAAGATACAAGAGGACATGCGCCGCATCTAATCATGGAGTTACGCCGCATCTTCTGGCGGTGTACGAATATTCCTGAATATTATAATCTTGGACCCCACGCGAAGTTAAGTACATGCGCCGCATCTACTTAGTAGATGCGCCGCATCTTCCCTCAGACAGAAACTATAAATACCCCGTAGACCAGACGAATTAAGAGTTCCGAACATTATAACCTAAGTCCGAACAGGAGAAACAAAGGACGAATTCAGTCAAGGAGGCAGCACAAGACACACCCAAATCAAAGATACAAGAGCTGTAAGAAGGTGCTGCATGTATTTAATTCATTAAGTAGTTTTGTTTTATTGTGTTAGCAAACTTTAATTCATCAGGATTGGTGGCTTGTGTAATGTGACAACGAAAGATTGCACTCCCTTTAATACTTGCTTTCCCATCAATTAAAGTTTATATGTTGATGTCTTTGGTTACTACTTATTAGTGCATTGATAACCTCTGTGTTTATTAGTGGCTTGCGGGCATTTGACTGCGGGACATAATGTGGCTCCCACGGTTATTACTAAATTGATCACTTAGGAATAACTTTTAGACATAAGTAATCATTAAGGGTTTACTCGCCGATAAGATTAGGACCAACGAGAAAGGGTTAACTACATACACTTCATATAAAGCTATCAATAAAACAAGTGACAATCTACTTAATCATAAGGACAGCCCTCTTATTGTCTCGAGTATTTATCTGTGTACGTGTGTGCTACTTGCTGATTCGTGCCTATTGGTTTATTTTATTATTTAATTGCAAACAAATCGTGCCAGTCTCTCAGGCTGAAACCCCCTTGCGTTAGGATATTAAAATACTGATTAGAATAACGAGATAATACGTTCCACTCTTAGTGATCGACACTCTACTTACCATTATCTTCATACTGACCGGGTACACTGCTCGTTAAGTGTGTGTGTTATTGATAAGTCGGCTAAATATAAATTTAAAACTTGAGTAGGCATTAAAACTGCTAAACCGCAACGACACATCACGCGCATCAGGTTTGTGAATCCATAATTTCCAAACCGTGTGTGCAAACTTCAAAGATCCATTTATGGATTGAAGCAAGCATCACGGCAATGGAATAAGAGATTTGATGAAGAAATCAAAAGGTTTGGATTTACTCAGAATCTTGATGAGCCATGTGTATATCACAAAGCTAGTGGGAGTGATGTGATTTTTCTAGTCCTATATGTGGATGACATATTGATCATAGGTAAAAACATTCCAAGATTGAATGAGGTGAAAGCCTATCTGGGGAAATGTTTTTCCATGAAGGATCTAGGAGAAGCAGGATACATTCTGGGAATCAAGATCTATAGAGATAGATCAAGGTAGTTGATTGGTTTAAGCCAAATTGCCTACATTGATAAAATATTGAAGAGATTCAGTATGCAAAATTTCAAGAAGGGATATTTGCCAATGCAAGTAGAACATGGCTTGAGTAGCAAAGCTTGTGCTTCAACACCTGAAGAGGTGGTACGCATGAGTAGAGTCCTTTATGCTTCGGCTGTGGGATCTATAATGTATGCGGTGAGATGTACAAGGCCCGATGTGGTGTTTGCTGAGAACATTACCAGTAGTTATTAGCAGAATCCAGGTGAGCTCCACTGGACTGCTGTTAATCATATTCTCAAGTATTTGAGAGCTACAAAGGATATATTTTTAGTATATGGGGGAAATCCAGATGCAGAACTGTGTGTTACAGGTTACTGCGATGCTTCCTGGAAGTGTGATAAAGATGATACGAAGTCTCAGACGGGTTATGTCTTTGTCATCAATAGAGGTGCTGTGGATTGGAAGAGCAAGAAGCAGAGTACCATAGCGATGTCTGCAATAGAAAGTGAGTATATTGCTGCTTCAGAAGCTGCAATGGAAGCCGTCTGGATTAGGAAATTCGTTTCAGGGCTTGGCGTTATGCCCTTAATCGAAAGACCTATAAAAATGTATTGTGATAATTTAGCCGCAATTACATTTGCCAATGAGCCTGGAATCATGAAAGGCGCCAGACGTTTCCCGATTCGATATCACTATGTTCGAGAACAAGTGGATATAGGCGAAATTGAGTTACTCAAAGTTCACACAGATTACAACCTAGCTGATCCTTTTACAAAGGCTTTACCTAGTGGAAAGCTTAATCAACATGCTGAAGGCATAGGACTTCGTTTAGCTAGTAGATTCATGCCCATCTGTGATTAGTGTTCGGATAATGGGATGTTATTGAACAGTTATTATTTTAATGAAATAAAATACTTGTTATGTTTGATTGTCATTTTCTTAATAATATATCCTATATTTGCATGTTTATATCCTTGAATATATTTATATATTCTAAATTGTCCGTTGTCGATTAATGATATGGGAATATCATTAAACTAAGACAAATCTGAGTATTGGTAGAATATACTTGAAAGTATATTGATGCGTTGTCATACCAATTTCACATGATATTCAATGAATTGAATATAGGACTTATCCCAACTTCATGAGTTTACTTTATGGATCTTGTCATCAAGTAAATCATGTGAATATAGTTATCCTCAGACTTGAGATGCCAGATAACTGTCATGCATGTAGTGCATTTCTATGATTCAATTTACCGCTATACGTAACTGGTAGCTATAAGGATTGTTTTCAGAAATGTTGCAAAGTGCGTGGGTTATGCTCGTAGTCAAGATAGAATTTGTTCCTTCAAATTGTTTGGAGTTTAATACTGTTGGGCCCCTCGTAGGATTAGTAAGATGTATGTGTGGCCACACCCAAGATCTCCCCTGAATATGTTCAGAAGATTTGGTAATTTTGCTCAATAAAAAACAACGAGAAACAGAATTATTGATAAAGAATGACTTAGATTCATATCTTTATTAATGTGGTATTAGAAACAAAAGGATGAGTATAATGATGAATCATCGAATGGTTTTTCTAGGATACCACCACCCGAGTTGTACTAGGGGCATTGGCGTGTTGCTAAACGCTAACCAATGTCATTACACTTTTAATAGATTTCCAAGTGGGAGCTGTTAGAGTTATGGAAAAATATTAAATCGTGTATGACTAGAATCAAACACGGGACCTTGGGATTGCACACTTTACGTATGAATGATTAATGTAAATAATTAATATATATAACCGTTATATATTTTAATTATTTGAACACTAAATAACGACTAACGGACGTTAAGTAATTAACGGAATTGACTAAGGACCGTTAGTGAATAAAGGAAGGACCATAGGTGAAAATAGAGGTCGAGAAGGTTCCGGAATTCCCTTGGGGAATACATGGCCGATCGGTTGGAGGGGTTCTCAAGCCCAATCCAACTCAAACTTCTCCTCCAAGTTTTGTAGCCTATAAATACAAGGCCTAGGGGTTAGGGTTTGATATCTTGTGCACTCTTGCTATAACCCTAAAATCCCTTCTTCTTCCTTGTGCTAAAATTCGGTCGACATTCACTTTAGTGAGTCGATCCATAGTTTTTTTTTGTTAAACAAATTGTTTGGTTTAATCGTGTTCTTTTGCTAGCACCAAGCATTAATTGGTTATAGTACGTGTGTACAAAACCTTGGTAATTAACTTACTTTAGTTAATACCATCCTGGATTGAGAAACAAAACGGTAAGGGGTTTCTCGTTAATCCATTGTTTGTTTAAGAAGAAGAATTGAAGTTTAGATCCTTGTTCTTGCTAGGATTAAAGGTACGTTATCTTTATTATTCGGTTAATCTATTTACATGTTAATTATGATTCTTTGCTTCCGCTATGTGCTTTGATGTTGTAGATTTATTTATATGAATGTCGTGCTATTTAAATTATAACAGAGTTTACTGAGGTAAGATGAATATCTTAATTAACTTCTACTACTTCCCTGAACATACAAAACCCTAGTTAAAGTTATAAAGCATAGGTCACTCTAAAACATTATAGTTATTCTAATATGCTCTTAAATGTATGGTTAATTGAAGTTATCTAGTCCCATGCTTAAGGGTAAGCAATAATTGTTAGTCAGTATATTATTATTGTTGATATTAGTTTTGTTTGGGCCATTACTTGTGTTTTATAGCCCAAGCCAAAACAACAATATATGAGTACAATGAATGATCTAGAAAACGGGCTTGGGATATAAAGCACAAGTAATGGCCCAAACAAAACTAATACCAACAATAATAATATACTCACTAACAATAATACTACTCCATAATTTAGTTGAATTAATGAAGACATTTCACAATTGTAGAAGAAAAAGATGAAGTGAAAAGTTTGATTTTATAAAATTTTCCTAATATCAATAATATGATTATGTAAATTACATTATTGTGTTAATAATCTAACTTTCTTTTTCAGGTTCTCAAAGACTCTTGTTTATTTGTCTTGCCACATATCCTGTGTGAATGCCTTTACAATTTATCTAATAAGTTTACCCGGTACTATTCCTGTGTGTGCAAGTTATATTTACTTTCACATGCATTATCTCATACAACATTGAATTTAATTTCCACTTCTCTTATACCAAATTTATTTCTAAAATAATATTAGATTTAAAAAAAAAAAGACATATGTGACGTCTTTGTCCTGATTAGTGTAATTCTAAAAGCAGGTCATTGATATATATACTTACCAATGCCTTTTCTCATACCATAGTGAATTTAATTTCCGGCTCTCTTAAACTAATTCAATATTCTATAAACTAATTTGATTTTTCAAAAGACGGTGTTACATGAATAATATGTTTATATATTTTATGTACATATCTAGATCTTTAGGTACCTTAGTGTAACTTGTAGTCCTATAATTGTTCCTCTCCCATTCATTGTATTCATTCAGAAATTAATCCTATTAATCACATATGGTATCAGCCAGAATTGGTTGAATTCCCCTCTCCCTTCCCCTTCCTCTTCCACCTGATCTCATCCCTTCCCTCCTGCCTTCTGTTCATTTCTGCTTCTTCTGTGCGCTACTTCTGTCCTTTTTTTTCCAGCCTGTTCCTGTCTTTCTTTCCCTCGTTTTAATGGCCTCCTCATCCACTACTTCGTCTTTGCCTATGAATGGCTTGGCTCCCATGATTGCCATCAAGTTATCCTTCTCCAACTACATTTATTGGAGGACCCAAATGCTCCCACTCCTCGTATATCAACAGCTTTTATGCCATGTTGATGGTACGGCTTCTGCCCCGCCCGAACTAATCACACAGGATGCGAAGGAGGTTCCCAACCCGGAATATTTAACATGGGTCACGAATGAGCAGCATGTGGAAAACTAGAAGGGGGGGGGGGGTTGAATAGTTTTACGTCTTTTTAATTTATGAAAACTTTTTGTTTACTTTTTAAAACTTCGATTCGATCTTATGTGAATTCAACTCTTGATCAATATGAACAAATATAAACAACTATAGATAAACAATGCAAGTAAAGTAAATGAAATGAAATGAAAGATATGGATGGAAAGATCAAACCACAACACGGAGATTTATAGTGGTTCGGCTACAAGGACACCTTTCTTGCCCTACTCCACTCCTCGAGTCACCTACTCGAGAGTTCACTTCACTATGGCAACAAACTCCCTTATCGCGGAGAAAACCTTACACAACTTTCGCTTACACCGGTTTAACGACACAAAGCTAGATGTCGGATTCTAATCGTAGCTAGAACCAATCTCACAACTTCTACACAACTTATTCACAACTTCTTCACACCGGCTTCACAACTTCTTCACGGCTACTTCATGACTTCTTCACGATGGCTTCACAACTTTTACACTACTTCTTTACAACACAACTACTTACTTACACTTAGATCTACTTATCACAACTATACAACACTTTATCAAACACTTTACACAACTACAAAATAATATGAGTTGAACTACAATACTTCTTCTCTAGTTGAAGGAGTATTCTTCTTTTGCACTTTGATGGTGGAAGCTTGGATCACTTAGAAACCAATGCTTAAGAATATATGATCAAAGGATTTTAGAAAGGATTTAGAAAGATGAGAAGAGATTTAAAACAGAAGGTTTGGGGTGCAAAAGGTGAGGAAAAAAGTCCAGAGATGAACCAGTATTTATAGGCAAATCTGAGGACCTAGAGGAGCGGGGCGGTCCCCTTAAATAGGTGGCCGGTCCCCTTAAAATTAAGGGGGCCGCCTAGTATATTTAAGGGGGCCACCCAACCCGAACGTTGCTTAGATTTGTCTTTTTGTGAGGAAGGTTTTTCTGGAACATTTTTACCATTTTTGTTTGAAAATTTGAATTCATAAATTTATAAAGGATTAAACATTTTTATTTAATACCAAAAATGATTTTCTAAAAGATATAAAATGTTTGGGTCATTTTATAAAAAATCTAGTGATTAAGAAAATGTTCCTTTGATCATATAATGCATTAAGCATTTGTTTATTCATACCTTAAGTGATTTAGTTGTTAAAATAGATATTTACAACTAAATACTTGTTTACGTCATAATTTTTCGTTTAATGATTTTACATTTTGTGATTATCAAAACGTAGAGATATCGAAAAATATTAATAACGTGTTTAGGCATTATTTATATCAACAATCGCCCCTTTTTTGATGATTACAAAATCTAAACTCATTAAATTGAAAAATTAATTTTTAGACAAGTATTTAGTGAGTTTACATCTATTTCTCCCCCTTTTTGTAGAATCAAAAAGGTTTTGCCGGTATTTTTTTTTGATGCAAAATTTGTCAGAATGTGAACTCCCCCTTGATGTGTACTCCCCCTCGTTTGAGGGCACCAAGGAGTCGAGCTATGGAATGCTTGCAAGAAAAATGTTAGAAGCACAAGTATATATAATAACAATAAGCAAACATATAGAAGAACGACATCCATTAATTAAAAGTGTTGTGTATAAATACACAACCAAATAGAGTACATCATAGGTGAAACATACAACATTTAACAAATAAGGCAACTAATGATACTACATAATCATCCCAAGAGTACATGATCCGGCATAGAGCTTGCAACCAAAAAGGGTGGATAAAATTTTGTTGGTGAAACATTTCATCTAGTTTGGAGAGAATGGAGGAGGTGGTGGTGAAATAGGTGAAGATGGTGGAGGTGGTGGTGGAGGTGGGTTGGTTAACATGTGCTCAATGTATGAGAACATGTATTGCATTTCATCCCGAAGATCAAAGATTATGGTTTGGTTATGAATGCAACAAAGGCAAGTATCTCCATGGGCTTCAAGGAGACTCCAAGGTATGGGATTAACAAAGAGTGGTGGTGTGATGGGTGAGGATGAGAAATGAGCATCAAGAGGTGTTATTGGTGAGAGGGAAATGGCAAGTTCGGTGGATGGAGGTTCTTGAGTGAGATGTGGTGGTGATGTTGTTGGTGGTGATGCCATTTGTGGTGAGGAGAGGTGTTTGTTTATGTAGTCATTGATGGATGAGGTTGAAGGTTTGGAAGAAGAGGATGTACCATGGGTGGAAGGTGTTTTGGATGGTGCATTAGGTGCATTTGGAGATGAGCATTTAGGTGGTGGTGATGGAGTGGTGTTGTCTTCTTTAGTAAGATCAATGAAGAGTTGTTTGGGTGGTATGATGACAATCTTTTGTTTCTTAGAGGTCTTAGAGATGGAGGATTTTGGTGAAAGCATGGTGGATTAGGATGGTGTTTGATGGTGATGAGGATTGATGAAATGAGGGGTTATCATTTGGAGGGAATTTATAATATGAAATTATGGTTGGTTTGGGTAAGGGTTTGAGGTGTTGTATTAATATTCCAAACTCAATTGGGTTATTAAGAGAAATGGTAGCTGAGACTAGAGAAAAGGGGTCACAAGATGCAAAAGAAAACAGTGAAATTTACTGTCCAGATGGCCGGTCCCCTTAATTGTAGGCCGCCCCCATTAAAATTAAGGGGACCGCCTAGCAAAATTAAGGGGGCCGTCCATCTGGTGTTTTCCCAGGCGGCCAAAATTGAAAAATTTCCAGAAAAGGGTCAATTTTTGGGGTGTGTTTGCAGCAAG
The DNA here is from genome assembly GCA_021014915.2 of Artemisia tridentata subsp. tridentata. Taxonomy (NCBI): domain Eukaryota; kingdom Viridiplantae; phylum Streptophyta; class Magnoliopsida; order Asterales; family Asteraceae; genus Artemisia; species Artemisia tridentata. The sequence goes on from CP139508.1 coordinate 393,538,537, forward strand.
CTTAATTTAAACCATGTACACTAGGAATGATCCAATAGTAACAATAATATATTGTTAGGAATATAAATATTCAGATGAAGGTTCGGTCACCCCGAGTATCTATTTAGCATTTACATAGCTCGTAGGCTTATTATTATTACTAGTAGTATTAGTATTATTAGCTTAGTCTTATTTATATTTGTGGAGTGGGTCGGGTCTTTACCCACTGTCAGCTCACTCCACAGCCCACTAGGGGCACCAATATTAGGTACTATATATACCCCTTCCTACACTTGGGAAGGGTTGGACCTCATTTTACTATCAATCTAATATCACATTTGTTTCTCTCTCTACAAGGTTCCACTTCTCTCTCTACCTCCTTCTTCTATTCGATCCATCCACAAGCTCCAAACTTGTGTTTCTTTGTTAGTGAATATACTACAATTGGTATCAAGAGCCATGGTTAGGTTCACATAAGGGTATATTCACGGATTGGTGAAGGTTTGGAGTGGTTTTGGTTCGAATAGAGTTTTTCTTAAAAATCTCTTTTGTGCTTTGTTTAGTTGATAAAAGGTGTTAGATCTTGTACTTTCTAGCTTAGGGATAGTATAGAAGTAGTGTTTGGTGTTTGGAATCATAGTTTTAGGCTTTGTGTGGTGATTTTTGGCTATTCGAAGGTTAGAACTAAGTTGTTCTTCGTAGCGTTTTGTCTCTCGGTAAAACGTTCATAGTAGCGTTTTGTGTTTTGCTGGGAAAGTGAAAGTAGCGTTTTGTGGTTCCTCGAGATTGGGTTCTGGCACTTTACCGGATTTGGTAAAAACGACAAATCGCTACGAAAGCGACTTGTCTGGCGTTTTGTGGGTTGCGTTTTGACCAAGATAGTGACAGCTCTGTCTTCTAGTGACTTGCGTTTTGGTGGGTTGCGATTTGTGTCCGTCAGAGTAGCGACTTATCTCCGTCAAAGTAGCGACTTGTCTCCGTTAGAGTAGCGACTTGTCTGTTGCTGTTTGTATTATCAGACTAGCGATTTGTCTGTTGCGATTTGTGTCCATCAGAGTAGCGACTTGTCTCCGTTAGAGTAGCGACTTGTCTGTTGCGGTTTGTATTATCAGACTAGCGATTTGTCTGTTGCGTTTTGTATCTTCAGGGTAGTGATTTTTCTGTTGCGATTTGTAGTGGCAAGTTACTCTTAGTTCACGGTTTATTCTTGATTTTGTAAAATCCCGCGAAAGAATCTATTTCTCGGTTTAAATCATAGACTTGTAAAATCTCGTGCACGTTAATATCATGTCAAATACTTCAGATTCTGCTATATCTGATATACTCAGATTGTACAACATGATTGACAAGCAAAAGATTCCTAAATATGTACAACAGATAAATATGTTTGAGTACGTTAGTGCCAATAGAGACTCTGTTAGCTCGAATTCTCAAGAGAAAGAGCTTCATCAGCCACAGAAAAACGTTGTTGAGTCAAATACTGCTAGGAACAACGTGCAACATGTGAAACACAACGAAGCGTTGGCTGAACCTAATGGGGTATCTTCTGTCATTAATAATGATAATGTGTTGCATGAACAAAAGATTCCCGACAAAGTACAACAGACAAACGTTATTGAGTCAGATAATGTTGATATGGGAAATAGCGATGTTTTCCCATATGAACAATATGTGAAGCACAACGAAGCATCTGTTGTACCTAGTTGTGCATCTTCTGTTCTAAATGATGACTATGTGCTGCATGAGAACACTGTGTTTGTCCCTGATGATACCTTGACCACTAAACTTAACATATATAAAGAACAAGTGGCCTTGTATGAACAGCGTGCTAAGTTTGAACTAACTGAACGTGAGCAGAAAATGGAAGGTCAGTTGCGTACACTTATAAAAGACTATAGAGTGAGAGAAGAAACATTAAAATAAGAGTTGAATTCTATGAAAAGCCAGCTAGATATGTCTGTTAAACAAAAACAGGAAGTACAGAATTGTGTGAATAGGCTTAAGCTAGATTTCAAAGATAAAGAAACACAACTCTTAAATGATTTCTCCAGACTTAAAACATTAAAGAATAAGCTTGAAGATAAGTTGTACACACAAGACCAAACCAGACAGACTGCCCAAATGATTCATAAGCACAGAAAGTTAAGTGACAAGCATAGTGAAAGCAATGTATGTGAATCTAAATTAGCTCTTCTTAAGATTGCTAAGGTAGCCCAACCTGCATTATATGATGCCAATGTGATGATTATGCCCAATCATGAACCACCTAAGGTTGTATCCTTGAATGAGGCTGATGAGATAGAAATGCGAAAAAGAGAAAAAATGAATGAGAAAATGAGGGATCCCATATGCATAGACAAGCGAGTAATAGTCAAACCCCATGATTATTATGAGGAGAATCGCTTGACTGTGTTTGCACCTCAAAAGAAGTTAACGCCTGAACAAATATTTTGGAAGTATGATACTGAGAAATTAAAAGCTGATGAACTTAAAGCCAACACCCCATCCCTTAGAAAAGTTGCGTCCATAACGGTGTATCCTCCCAATACACCTAGGAATTTGGTTCCTTTGTCTCTTCCCACTGAATGCAAAACCTTAATTAGCTTATACGTGCTTTGGCAACTATTTGCTGATTTTGATAAAACATGTAAGAAGAGAATCACACCAACCGGAATTACTGAGGGGGAAAGGTGTTTTGAACATGCAAAAAGGTGTTACTTAACTGAGGTCATGCCATTCTTTAAACTACTCAAAGAACATTTTGAAGGGATGCAAAATACTCTTAAAACAGAAGTAAATGAAATGAAGGCAGTGTTTAAAGATATGGAAAATGAGGTAACTCAAAATGTGATAGAACTTAAGACTCGTGAGATTGAAAGAAAGAACATTCTCATCACAAATGAGAATTTGATTGCTAGATGTATTGCACAAGATGTATTTTATACTGCTACTGATTCTGCATTATCTGCTTGTCAATTTCATGAGTATTCTATTGCTTTGAATGTTACCCAGAATCGTGTTGTTGAGCTTGAGGGGGAGAATGTGAAATTGCTTGACAAAATTCAAAATGATGACCATGATAACATGGTTAAACGTTTTTCAAAACTAGAGGTTGATTATCTAAATCTGCAACTAAAATATCAACATTTAGAAGAAAAATGCAAAATATCAAATGACAAGACATCCTTGGATGCTCCTGAGTTTGATACATATTTTGAATTAAGAAAACGAGATGAAAAGATTCAAGCTCACACAAACACGATTCGACTATTGAGGGCCCAAATTGCCCAATTGAAATCCAACAAGTGTGATGTATATGGCACCAATAAACCTTCGTCTTCAGATTCTCAGAATTTTCAATATCAAGACACCATCAATAGGTTACATTATGAAAATGAGTGTTTTCGAGAAGAAAATTCTAAGATTAAACAACATTACAAAGAGTTATATGACTCAATTAAAGTTGCAAGAAATAGTCATAATGAAAAGATAACTTCTTTGTTAAATGAAATTGAGAATCTTAAGACTCAGGTGAAAGGAAAAATGCCATGCACCTCTTGTAATTGTGTTGCATCAAAGGTCTCTGCTTGTAAAATGTACGATGTTGATGTGGGGCCTATTCCATTTCCCATGAGAAACAACAGACCTGTCCATCATATGTATCTCTGTCACCTTAGGGATGGACTTGACACTCTTCGTGAGGTTGTAGAAGAGGACAGAATAGAAAAACCACTTGATAAGGCAGTAGGTTATGCCTGCGTCCTCACAAAAAGGATCCAGGAACAGTTAGAATATGCCATTGGCACGGGTCCCAAGTCTAGCAACCAAAGAGATAGATTAGGTGCATCATCATCCACTACCAAGAACAAGCATGTAACCTTTGAGGTACCTTTGGAAACTTCAGATCCTAGCACATCAAAACATGTTCAGCAACCAGAAGTGAAAAAGACTAAGATTCCCATCAGTTCCTCTACAGGAGTTAATAGTGACACTAAAGCTAGCAAGTCAAAACCTAGGATAAACATAAAGAATTCTAGGACTTCACCAGCTAAAAGTGTTCCTAAAAAGAAAGTAGAAGACCACATGAGGAACAACAAGTCAGAATTGAGCAAAAAGAATCATAATTCAAACCCTAATTCACTTTGCAAGACATGTAATGAATGCTTAATTTCGCGTAATCATGATAAATGTGTTGAGAAATTTCTGAAGTTGTCCAACAAACCCCTAGTTAAGAAAGGTTGGAGAGCTAGAGAAATTAAGCAAACTTGGAAAGCAACAGGAAATAGGTTTGCTAAAGTTGGTTACCAATGGAAGCCCACTGGAAGGAAATTCACTTTAGGAGAACAGTGCCCTTTAACTAGGATAACTAAATCTAAAGTAGTGCCTGTACGTCAATGGAAGCCAACTGGAAGGAAATTTCCTGTAGGAGAACAGTGCCCTTTAATTAGGTCTACTTCCACTAGCATTCCAACTCCTACTGAGACTCGGGCGAATGATGCTTCTGTTCCCACTAACCAACTGGACCCCAACTTAAATTGGGGATCCGGCACTCCAAACTCTCCATTTTTGTCTGTTTTCAAATGCAGGTCGTACGGATTGTCCTTTGACATTTGGACTCAGGCTGCTCACAACATATGAGGGGAATTGATTATGACGTCTGAACACATCAGTTCAGGCCTCGTTCTTCATTGGCTAACGACGTCTGAACACATCAGTTCAGGCCTCGTTCTTCATTGGCTAACGACATTTGAACACATCAGTTCAGGCCTCGTTCTTCATTGGCTATGACGTTTGAACACATCAGTTCAGGCCTCGTTCTTCATTGGCTATGATGCCTGTTCACCGCAGTTCAGGCCTCGCTCTTCATTTCCTAATGACGTCTGTACACATCAGTGCAGGCCTCGCTCTTTATCATTATGACGTTTGTACACATCAGTGCAGGCCTCGTTCTTCATCGACAATGACGTCTATTCACATCAGTTCAGGCCTCGTTCTTCATCGTCTATGACGTTTGAACACAGCAGTTCAAGCCTCGGGCCACAACATTATGGCGTCTGCAGATAACACTTCAGGCCCCGTTCCTCAAAGAAAAGAAAGGTGTACGCTTAAGTGCGCTTTATCTTTGGAAGAAGAGAAATCTTCTTATTTATGGCCATTCTCATCAACAAGTTTCATGCTCTTTCCGTGCTTATTCAGTCTTCAAGTGGATCGGCGCATATTAGAGTATATTTTTATTCACGTATTCAACCAAAAATTGCAGTTGACAGCCATATGCAATTTTTGAGGGGGGGGGGGAAGGGTGAATATTATTCTACATGTTGATTGATGATTAAGAAATGGTCATACGACTCCTGAATACGTCAGTTCAAGAGTCGTGCAAACCATGTTTCTCCAACACTACATCTTCCTCCGTCTATCAAGGTGTTGAAGAACATGGTCATGGAATGCTAATCGACATCGTCTCACGGGCTGGTACAATCAGCAACAAAGGGTTTCTAGTCAATGCTTCATGTACACGTCATTACGCTGCATGTACACATCATGATGATGATTCCGATTAATCGTAACCATCATGGGGGAGAGAAATATGTACACCAAGGACGCACAACAGGTTCACGTGATCAAGCTTAATCATTTATTCCGGTGTTGATAACCGCAGAGATGGTCAGTGGTTCATCTTATTACCTTGGTATTAACGTTTCACTGTTACGTCATGGGCTGATTAATCGTAACCATCAGGGGAGAGAATGTGTACATCAAGGACGCACAACAGGTTCACGTGATCAGGGCTTAATATCCAAGGATGGATACATACTATAGATGATCAGTGGTTCAACTTGTTACTTTGGTGTTATACTAAAGACTGAAGAAGGTCGAGTCGTCAGTCTATTTTACATTCTCTGTTGTGTGTTATCATCTCATGTGTATGCTGCGGGCTGATGGGTTATATGTAAGGTTACTGGAAGGCATTTGGTGAGATGAAGATGATTGGTATTCTGTTCCTCCAAATTGGGCAATCTTGAAGAAGGTCGAGTCTACAGTCTATTCTACATTCTCCGCTATGTGTTAGAAGACTAAAGACGGCATGCATTTGGTTATCAAAAGACTTCTTCAAATTATGGGCGTTCATCCAAAGTCTTCTCTCTATTATGGGTGTTCATGAGAAAGGTTGTCAGATTGGGGGAGAGCACTAATTAGGGGAGAGTGAAAAGCCAGGATTAATCCCTAATTAAATGTGCTCACATTGCTCTTCAGCAAGTCATGTGATGGCAGCGGAGAAGATTCAGGATGCTGAGGAGTAATGGTTTTTGTTTCGTATCCTTGTATATATTTGCTTCATACATTTTTGTTCATATCTTATACCATTTTGTAAATAGATATATAGAAATCCTGCAAATTGTAAATAGAGAATCGTAAAACCAGAAAAACCATAAAAATTGAAAAATAGAAAATACCGAAAATAGTTTCACCTAGGCATGTCTTCTGTTTATCGATAACATTTACGGACTTAGAAATGTCATTCAATAATGGCACGGGTCTTTAAATGAAGCTCGAGCAGAAGTTAAAATGGATTGTTAAAACATGTCTAAATGGCTTGCTATTACTTTAGATAGCAACCCGCGCTTCAAAATGGGGAAAGCACGTCGCCAAAAAGACGGCTGTTCCTCCAACTGGGTGATGTTCACCTGGGCATGGATTACTTTATATCCATGTTTCTTCGATCTGATGTACGTTTCAGTGCATCATTTCTTGTATAAGAAGAGAAGTCTTCTTTGCATACAAATAGTTTTCATTCTAAGATTCTTCTGAAAATTATTTGTAAGACACTTGGTGATTATGTGTTGCTTGAAATTCTTTTAGACTTGGATTGTGCATAAAATTTTTCACTCAATCAACGACTACAAATCTTTAACTAGAATACGGGTCATTAATTGAGGGGGAGAGTGAATTCAAATTTTATATCATCAAACGGGTTTCTTGATTAATTCATAACTCTTAGAAAAGGTTTTGTAGTTAATGGGGTATTAGTTGAAGAGGAAATTGCTAAACTTTATATCAAATGGCCAAATGTGTTAGTTGCTAGAAAGTTTAGGACATTATGTGCAATTTGCTTATAGTTTCCTAGCTTTATATAACTAGAAGGTTCATTTGTATCACTTTGGAATCCTCGTTTAATCCCCTAGATACATTAAAACTCAAAAATCTGAAAGAAGTTAGAAAACCCGATGTGTTTGATGTTCTTGAATACTCCAATGACATTTGTATGATCTGAATGAATGAGTTTCAAGTGTTGTTTGACTCTTGTTAGTCGATTGCTGCTTAATTGCTGTTGATATTGTGCATATGTTCTCAGGATTCGCTTAGGTATATAGCTATCATGTTAGAATCATGTCCCTAAGATCCTGAGTTGAATATTGAAATCTGTGTGAATTGCCATGTTCATGATTGCTAGTTGCTCTTCATGCTAGATAGTGGTTTGATGTATTCCTGATTATGGTTTGATTATGAGATGAACTTGGTATTATGATGTGGGAAGCTGCTATGTGGTAGCTAATAATGAAAAGTGAATATGTACGTATGCATATCTATGTTGATAATCTTATGCAGATTCCATGGCGAATATGAATGTGCCAGTTCCCGCTCTAACCACTTGATCAGAGGTTCAAACTCTATTGATTGGCTCAGAATTCACCACGACAACAACATCGGCAGCAACAACAACAACAACACTGTCATCACCACCACCACCTTCAGTGAAACAAAGCAATATTTATTCCGATCTCGCCAAGTGGGGATCTACAATACTTGGACATTTTGTTGATGGATGGATAATCGATGTTGACCACTGACTCACTCAGAAAAGCGGGTGATTACATCATCTGCGCAAAAAGGTCAATATCAGTTGTGTCATAATTGTCGACTTGTGCATAATAAGCAGTGAATCTCCCTCTTAGATTAAGGGGGAGCATAGTATGTTCCATTATCAGAAAACATTAAATCGGACACATTTTCTCCCACATTTTCTAACTTATTTAAATCAATTGGGATCACAAATCTCAAGTGGTTTGAAATTTTTGATCGGGGGAGAGAATGTGATTTAAATATGAAATCTGATAAAATGTGATGGTTGGACGTAAATGTAAGCTCTCCCATATGTGCTAAACTCTTTCGTATATCGATGCACATATTGAAGGGGAGCAAATGGACAAAAGGATTTGGCATCCTATGTGAGCAAGGCTTAGACTTCACAAATGAATTGACGAAACATATATTGTCATCAATCGAAAGGACATATCCTGGCCGGGTAATAATTTCAAGCTGGTCTAACCAGTGATGTAAGCGTGTCTCGAAAAGGATGTGTCTGAGTAGAGTGTACCGTTTCGAGAAACTTTCTGTGGACTTGACCAGGCCAGGTAATAATTTCAAGCTAGTCTAACTAGTGATGTAAGCGTGTCTCGAATCGGTCATGTTCACTGAAAGTGGATCAATTCAAAAAGTGCGAACTCCACCCAACATGTGCAAATTTATAAAACAATCATCCAAGCACATGTTGAGGGGGAGCATTTGAAAAATTCAAATGCTCTCAAAGTGTTAGTAAAATGTGTTTCTTAATCATGAACACTTTGAGAGATTTTTCAAGGATTTGGTTAATGGCAATTGTGGAAGAACACCAAAGACCGACCATTTTATTTAACGTATTGGAGTTATAAGGATGGTAAGGTTAGGTACAAGTTCCCACAATCCCGCCAGAGCCGGAGGGATCTACCCAGGGACAATCCACTAGTTAGTGTAGAAGTCCTTAGGTATGATTAAAAAGGAGAAAAGTGTAAATAAGGGAAGAGTGCCGACTAAGATGGAGCTAGTACTGGAACAAACCCAACAAGGTTCTAGTTATGAAGTCTCGGTAAGCACTGAAGGGGTTGAAGAATGAAAAAGAAATGTAAAGATAAAGGGTGAAAAGAAAGAAGCCCTCCTTACACTTTAGGCAGAAACCGGGTCAATACATATGCTGTCAGAATCACTTGGTTGATTGCTGACATTGAAGACAAAGTATCATGGACCCAGTGATATGCTGCACAACCCTCCCGAGCCACTCAAGGTCCCTCAAAGGATTCTTGTTTCAATTGTCACGAAGTTCAATACATTTCTATCGTCTCTCTCACTCCGAGTTAGATGATATTGAAAAGGTGGCAGTTCTCTCCAGCCTCCGCTCACTAAATCAAAACGCACTATCGAGTCTAGAGCCACAAGATGCATAATAAGATCTCATAGGAACACGTATTATTTCTACACTGGTCGTTCAACATTAAGGACACCAGTTGTAAACTATGAGTCCTACGCAGATCTTAGCAATCTGCCAGAACATTTATGAGAGAATTTACGAATGTAATTCTCAATGATTGAATGGAAATTCCTGCCAGGGTCAACATTAAGCAGCCCTAAAAGTAGGTCACTTCGGTAATTCCTTGTGGATTACGCTTAGTGATCGCGGCGGTTTCAAACGGTCTACAGTCGTGGAGTGATCTCCAGCGACTCACCTAATCGTTGATTTGCTACGGTAAATCTTTAAAACCCTCTGTGGGTTTTCGATTTAGGAATGGTCTTGGTAAGGATTAGAGAGAGTTTTCACACTATGCTGTTAAATATCTTGAAGTCCGAACCTGTAAGTACCGGACGTTTTTTTGCTAACTGTCGTATGCAGGAACATCTGGGGATTGTAGCTGATTGCTGTTGCAGCTGTTTGCGGTTGTAGCTGATTGATGTTGTTGATTGTAGCTGATTGCAGAAAAGATGCCAATCCATCACCACATGCTCACACTACATCATCATCATATTCAAAGAGGTCATGATAACCTAAAAGACCTTCAACACGGCTTCTGCTAACTCTGATGCTGAAAATCATGGCCAAGAAAAGTGTGAGCATGTCGACTCAAAGATTAACACATCACATGGAGACATACTGCTGAAAGATGACTTGAAGACAAATGTTGGATGATAAACTCGAAGAATTCTCAAAGATCATCCAAGACAACCGTTCAGTCATCAAAAGATTACTGCTGAATGCACAAAGTTTCAAGACATTGAAGAATCGAAGACTACGAGCTACGATGTCAATCACACAAGATGGAATGCTAGAATTCATAGTATTATTTCCGGGGTGACCTCCCTTAGGGGGAGATTGCTAGGAATATAAATATTCAGATGAAGGTTCGGTCACCCCGAGTATCTATTTAGCATTTACATAGCTCGTAGGCTTATTATTATTACTAGTAGTATTAGTATTATTAGCTTAGTCGTATTTATATTTGTGGAGTGGGTCGGGTCTTTACCCACTGTCAACTCACTCCACAGCCCACTAGGGGCACCAATATTAGGTACTATATATATCCCTTCCCACACTTGGGAAGGGTTGGACCTCATTTTACTATCAATCTAATATCACATTTGTTTCTCTCTCTACAAGGTTCCACTTCTCTCTCTACCTCCTTCTTCTATTCGATCCATCCACAAGCTCCAAACTTGTGTTTCTTTGTTAGTGAATATACTACATATATTAAGTAATAATGTACATATATAAACTAGCAAAATCATGTTATAAGCATATCATAGGCATATTATATTAAAGAAACTAGTAACAAAGTTCTAACATGATAGTAGTTAAACATCTAGCACAATGCAAGATATAACAAAATAAATGTCAAACTAATAACACTACACATAATTGTCTAATAACATATCATCAATGTTCAACTAAACCCACACCAAATAAATCTATTTCTTCTTTCCAAGAATCTTCCTGAAGGCCTTTCCTATTGACTTGAATCCACCTCGAACCTCTTGATGCATTTGTTGAATGGTGTTTAGCAATGAGGTTTGTCTTTCGAAGAGGAGTTGATCGTTTTGTCGGGAAGGAGAAGGAACTTGATAGTCGGTGTAATCAAGTTCTGGAAGATTATCAACGAATGTCGTGGGTGATGGGGTACTAACACGTGATGTGTCCTCTTCCTCATCATTATCATCTCCTCGATGAGATGTAGAACCACGAGGTGGGAGTGAGAAAGAGCTACGAGATTTGCCCTTGTCACTTCGGGATTGACGAGGTTGGACACGAACAAGAGGACGCAAGACCGGTTGAACGAACTCATAAATATCACTCTCAAGATGAGGGTAATGTTCCATGACATGATAATAAAGTCGAGTAAGGAACATACCTTAAGGAAGATTGGCATTGGGAGTGTTTTTAGCGGATATGATTCGATGAACAAAGAGATAAGCCAAATTGTATTGTTCTTCCGCAACAACACAATACCGGTTGAACGAACTCATAAATATCACTCTCAAGATGAGGCTAATGTTCCATGACATGATAATAAAGTCGAGTAAGGAACATACCCTAAGGAAGATTGGCATTGGGAGTGTTTTTAGCGGATATGATTCGATGAACAAAGAGATAAGCCAAATTGTATTGTTCTTCCGCAACAACACAATACAACATGTGAGCAATGCTCGCCGTGAGATGATAACGGTGACCACCGGTACCGAACGCATTCTCGCGAATGAGTTCTTCCCAACGCTTCATGTCAGGGCTTAACTCCTTGAGGAGGATTTGGTTTGCATGGATGTCGACATTTTTCGACTTAATCTTTCTGCTAGTCGTACCACGTTCTAGCTCAAGAAGCCGACGAATGTCGTCGGGAGTTGGGATCTCAGAATAGTATGGACCCTCTTGAGGTCGATGTTGTTCAAGAGAAGAAAGATCCCACTCATTTGAGAAAACGGCTTGACCGTTGTGGGGAATTTTGAGAATTTGACCGAATTGAGCGAGAGTAAGAGTGATGAATTCGTTTTGGATCATGAAGGAAATGAGGATATAACCATAATCATCGGTTTGCACCGTAACTTGGCTATAGAAGTCAAGAACAAAGCGAGGAACGATATGCTTATTGATTTTGTAAAGACAATCGAGACGAACATTGGAGAACATTCGTTCGATATAGTCGGATTGATAGAAAGATGGATCGACAATTCTCCCCTCATGAATGTTTCTATTTTCGATGGAACGATAGAAACATGCAATAGTGGGAGATATGCCGGGAGTGGTGGAGACTTTTGGAATGTATTGTTTTGTTTTGGAGACATCACCAACCGTGGCTTTAGGCATTTTCACCTAAACAAGATAACAACAAGAAAATAAGATTAAAAAAATGCATATGTGACATATACTACTCATGTGGAACGCAAACATACTTCGACTCTAAAATTTTAATCCTAAGAAGTAGTTTGCAATGTTCCTTATTTTTAATTTTTAACTCGCTTAAAATGTATTTTATGATGTTAAGGAGTAGTTGTAATGATATTTTGATAAAGAACCAAACGTATCCAAACGCTCCTTTATACATCATAAGCCACTTTGAAATGTGGCTAGACAAACATTAGATTGTATGTCTAGCTATTTCTTACGAGTATTTATGCTAAGTAACTTATTAAAAAGATGAAAACGTAGATTTTGACTAAAAAATGTCTTTTAATTTGTTATGCCAAACGCTCCCTTTTTCTAGAAAAATAAAGACTAATATCTCAATATACATATGAATTATGTATCTTGATGACTCAAAATGACTAGTTACATGTTTATAAACTTGTCTATTAGTTGTGAAATTTATTTTGACTTGATTTTATGACTTAATCCAAACATCCTCTTATGTTTATAAAATCATTTTTCATGATTCGAAAAATATATTTTTAGGATTAAAAGTTGTGATATTATAATGTGGTTAGTTTTAACAAGTGTGTATGGCATATTTCAACAATGTATAACAAATTTTGAATGAGAGTGTTTGGTTTTTCAAAATTTTAGCATGAGGGTTTTAGATTACTTAGATTCTAGGTTACTCTAATCCTATGGGGAGCATTTGGTTATGAGAATCCTAGACTTAATTTCAATAAAAATTCGAATTTGAAAAATTTAAATAAAATACCTAATTATGATTAGACTCAAAATTGGATGAAGTAAGATGAAATCTGTGTTGGAAAACTTACAATAAATGTTGCTAATCGAGATATAAGTGTTTGCCCCTTGCGAATTAAGCCCGAATTGGTGATTTGGTAATTGGTTTTGATGGTTTTGGGAAGTGTGGTTCGTTCACAGCAGGTAGGAGGAAAAAGGTGAATGAGAAATGGAGTGTTTGGCAGATTTTTCAAGAAGGGAAAATGATTTTGGTGCATCAGATGGCCGGTCCCCTTAAACATTAAGGGGGCCGCCCTCGATAACAAGCCGGTCCCCTTAATTTTAAGGGGGCCGCCTACCAAAATTCTGAATTTTTCAAGTTTTGTTTCTGACGGCAAAATATTTATATGTATATAGATAGATTTATAATATATCAAAAATACGTTGGGTTGAATGGGCACGAGGAGGGAATACTTGACACATTTAATTAACATTTCGTTAAAAAAAAATCTTGAGAATTTTGGATAAAATGATCAAGACGTCAAGTCGACAGTGAGTTTGAGGAATAAGAGGGAATGTGTATATATATATATATATATATATGTATATTAATATAATATTTTATAATTAGTGTAAAAGCGGAATGTTGAATGGTGTCGAGATATAATGAGGTAAAGACGGAGATGAGTGATAACGACGATGGGAGTTTGTTTCATCCATAGTTTTCTTGTGCGAAGGTTCGAATTCTACTTCTATGTTGATCCACTCAACTCACTTCTCTTCATCACCATGAGTCTTGTGAGAGTGGACATAGAAGATTTTCATGTTGAACGTTATAGTCTAAGAGAGCAAAGGGGGAAGAAAAGGTTCGAGGATGAACAATTTCTTTTAGTTCTAGATAGTCAACAAATGACGTATCTAGTTGTGAGAGGATATGTATATATATATATATATATATATATATATATTATATATATATATATATATATATATATATATATAGTAATATAAGTGTATATAAGTATGAATATATGTATGTATATGTTTAGATATATACATAAGAAGAAAAACTCACTAACAAATACATAAGTATTAACTAAATTAAGCATTTAAGACTAACGGGGCATGCAATAAGCTAGTTGATTAATCTAAGCATATAGTGGTGAGCATGAAAAAGAGACGTACCTTTTAGTCTTCAATGTGTGATCTTCAAGCACTTCAAAGCGTATATATTGACTTATAGAAGCCAATCATGAATGAGATACCGACTTTCCCGATGAGTTGACAATCTAGCCACTTGGTCCCCATGGTCTAATTGGTCCATAGTTGTTTGAACCAAACATGGTTTGCAATTGACTATGATGCATATATGGTGGAAGTATTCCCCAAGGATTGAAACTTGGTGGACTTGAATAATTCCACATTGGGTGACTATTATTTTGGCGGTTTGGTCTATTTTGGTTTCTTCTAGGTTGAGGAGTTTTAGGCCGAGGGTGAGGACTAAGTGGTCTTCTAGGAGGAGGTGTTTTTGACCTTAATTTTGGTTTAGAATATTCTACTTCGGTTTTTAAAGATGGTTTGTAGAAAATTTTTACTTCCTCATTACTAGCTATGGGTATTTTTCTACCTTTCATAAGTATATATTTAGGTTTTGACTCTAAAGATTTTTGCTTATTAGTTTCACATTCAAACTTTACATTTTTAGTTTCACTAGTTGAAGCCTCAGTTGAATTAAATCCTAAGCCAGTTTTATCTCCTGATACTCTTTGAATACTTATTATTTTCCTAATTGAATTACTACTATTTTCGAATTTGTCAAGTTTACAAATTTCTTCCTTAAGTTTTTCGTTTTCATTTTTAGTCTCTAGACATGTTTTACATTCTTCAAAAGCTTCTTTGCCTTTTTCTAAGTTGTGTAGTTTAATTTTTAATTCAAGTATTTCGTTTTCTAATTGGTTATTTATGCGTTTTAGTTATTTGTTTTTAGTCATTACTTTTTGACCTAGTTTGCATAACCTATTATATTCACTATCTAAGTCTTTTTCGTCAAATGATAAATATTCATCACTAAAATATTCGGTTTCGGAATGTACCTCACTTGATGTCTTAGCCATAAGACACTTCTCCTCCTTTGTGGTTTCTTTCTCATCTTCGTCACTATCACTCCATGCTCCTCCAACGAACGCCTTTTGATTTTGTTCCTTTGACATCATTGGACATCTTCCGATGAGATGATTTGGATCATCGCATTTAAAGCACTTCCTCTCGCTCTTGCTACCTTTTTCGTCTTTGTTTCTTTGGAGTGCCTTTCTTTCGTCATGTGGTTGTCTAACGAATCTTCCTCGTCTTTTGAAAAACTTCTTGAAGTCTCTTACGGCCATGGCATATTCTTTGTCATCACTTTCGGAGGTTGAGCTATCCTCGTCACTAGATTCCTTCCTAGCTTTCAATGCAATTGACTTGCTTTGTTCTCTTTTTCCTTTGACCATCTCGGAGTCTTTCTTTATTATTGCTTCGTAGACTTTTAAGTTGCCGATCAACTCATCAAGTTGAAGAGTTGACAAGTTTTTCGATTCTTCAATCGCCGTAACTTTAGCTCGCCATTTTGGATGAAGAGCCCTAAGAAATTTCCTAACAAAATTCGTACTAGAAAAACTCTCATCAAGTGCTTTTAAACTTGTGATGATTGTGTTAAACCTAGCAAAATCATTATCAATTGATTCCTCTTCCAGAATCGTAAATTGTTCATATTGTTGAACAAGAAGATCTATTTTATTATCTTTGACTTGACTATTACCTTGGTGAGTTATTAGTAAAGAGTTCCAAATTTCTTTTGCGGTTTCACACATAAAGATTCTTTCGTATTCTTTACGCGGTAACACATTATAAATAACCATTTTTGCTTCATTATTTTTAGCAAGTTTTCTTTTTAAATCATCATTTTGTTTTTCAAAAGGTACTATTTCATCCTTTTTAGTTTCTGGGTTATTTTGAATAGGTAAAAAATCAGCATTAGTAATAACATGCCAAAGATCTAGATCTTTTGATTTCACATAAGTTTCGAATTGATTTTTCCAATAAAGAAATCCATCACTTTCAAATAGTGGTGGTCTTTGCATAGATTGCCCTTCTAAATATTTTTTGGATTCCATAGATCGTTTCAAGTTTTAAAATACAATTTATATTAAAAATCTTGTTTGACGAGGCTCTTGATACCAATTGTGGAAAACTAGAAGGGGGGTTGAATAGTTTTACGTCTTTTTAATTTATGAAAACTTTTTGTTTACTTTTTAAAACTTCGATTCGATCTTATGTGAATTCAACTCTTGATCAATATGAACAAATATAAACAACTATAGATAAACAATGCAAGTAAAGTAAATGAAATGAAATGAAAGATAGGGATGGAAAGATCAAACCACAACACGGAGATTTATAGTGGTTCGGCTACAAGGACACCTTCCTTGCCCTACTCCACTCCTCGAGTCACCTACTCGAGAGTTCACTTCACTATGTCAACAAACTCCCTTATGGCGGAGAAAACCTTACACAACTTTCGCTTGCACCGGTTTAACGACACAAAGCTAGATGTCGGGTTCTAATCGTAGCTAGAACCAATCTCACAACTTCTACACAACTTATTAACAACTTCTTCACCACTTCTACACACCGTCTTCACAACTTCTTCACGGCTACTTCACGACTTCTTCACGACGGCTTCACAACTTCTACACTACTTCTTTACAACACAACTACTTACTTACACTTAGATCTACTTATCACAACTATACAACACTTTATCAAACACTTTACACAACTACAAAATAATATGAGTTGAACTACAATACTTCTTCTCTAGTTGAAGGAGTATTCTTCTTTTGCACTTTGATGGTGGAAGCTTGGATCACTTAGAAACCAATGCTTAAGAATATATGATCAAAGGATTTTAGAAAGGATTTAGAAAGATGAGAAGAGATTTAGAACAGAAGGTTTGGGGTGCAAAAGGTGAGGAAAAAAGTCCAGAGATGAACCAGTATTTATAGGCAAATCTGAGGACCTAGAGGAGCGGGGCGGTCCCCTTAAATAGGTGGCCGGTCCCCTTAAAATTAAGGGGGCCGCCTAGTATATTTAAGGGGGCCGCCCAACCCGAACGTTGCTCAGATTTGTCTATTTGTGAGGAAGGTTTTTCTGTAACATTTTTACCATTTTTTTTAAAAAATTTGAATTCATAAATTTATAAAGGATTAAACATTTTTATTTAATACCAAAAATGATTTTCTAAAAGATATAAAATGTTTGGGTCATTTTATAAAAAATCTAGTGATTAAGAAAATGTTCCTTTGATCATATAATGCATTAAGCATTTGTTTATTCATACCTTAAGTGATTTAGTTGTTAAAATAGATATTTACAACTAAATACTTGTTTACGTCATAATTTTTCATTTAATGATTTTACATTTTGTGATTATCAAAACGTAGAGATATCGAAAAATATTAATAATGTGTTTTGGCATTATTTATATCAACATAACAGGCTATTATCCTACTGAATGCTTCACTTACAGAGGAGGCTCTTGCCACTACTGTTGGTCTCACAATATGCCCGGGCCATCTGGCTTGCGCTTGAAACCGCGTTTTGCAATCAATCGGTTGAACGCGTTCATAATTTGCGTGACAACCTAAGAGTGCTCAGGAAAGGGGACAAATCTGTGTCCGATTTTGGTCGCGCCTTTAAGTCTATATGTGACCAATTAAGTGCTATTTGCCATCCGATTAATCCCATGGACCAACTTCACTGGTTTCTCTGTGGTCTCGGTACCGAATTTGAAAGCTTCTCTACCACCATTCGGTCCGCTCGTCCAATTCCTACCTTTTCTGATCTTGTAGCTAATGCTGAAAGCCATGAGCTTTTTGTTAAAAATCTTCATGGTGCCTCCCCACCCAACCCACCTATTGCCTTTTCGGTTCAACACCAATATAACCGCCCTCTCTATCCTTCCCATCCATATCGTAATCCTCGTCCAATCAGCCCAAACAATCGTCCCAATCGTAACCCTAACTCCTACCGTGGCTCTAATACCACCAATAATCATCCCACAAACCGTCAATCTAGACCTCCCACTTTCCAGCTATGTCGTAAAACAGGGCACTATGCTACTCAATGTTTCATGCTCTCGTCCTTTGCTGCCTCTGCGTCACCCACTAAAGAACAGATTGCCCAAGCATTTCATGCTCAATGTCAATTAAACACTAATGTGCCTGATTGGACCGGTGACACGGGTGCTTCCACTCACATGCTCCCCAATAGTAATCAACTTCCTAATGCGACTCCTGTGCACGGTAATCAAAAAGTTTTTTTTGGGAATGGTCAATCCTTGCCAATTACTCATATGGGTAGTACCAAATTATTCGGTTCGCTTGATTTAAAAAATGTCCTTGTTTTTCCTAATCTTACAAAAAAACTTCTTTGGATTGGCAAATTAACTAATGATAATTGTGTTGATGTTATGTTTTCTCACCCATATTTTTATATTTAAGAGCATCGAACCAAGGAAACCCTGGCCCGAGGGTGCCGTGAAGATGGTCTCTATGTTCTTCACACCACACCACAAGCCTTGCTTTCTACAACTTCGTGCCCGAAAGCATCTTTTGAAGTTTGGCATTCTCGCCTTGGTCATGTCAATTTTGATGTTCTTACTTTGTTAAAAAATAATGGTTGTTTATCTTTTACTTCAGTTTTACCCAAACCGAATGTTTGTTCTGCTTGTGAATTAGCCAAATCAAAATGGCTACTTTTTGTCTCTAATAATAAACGGGCATCTAAACCACTTGAGTTAATTCATTGTGACTTATGGGGTCCGTCCCCGGTTAAATCGGTTGATAATTACTTGTATTATGTTTCTTTTGTCGATGATTTCTCACGGTTCACTTGGTTATATCCATTACGATCCAAGTCTGAATTTGTCACGGTCTTATCCATCTTTATTCCTTTTGTTCAAAATCAATTCTCCACAAAAATAAAAAAATTTCAAAGCGATGGTGGCACGAAATTCACTAGTCACAAAGTTCGAAATTTGTTTGAGCAAAATGGCACTTTTCACCGTATGTCATGCCCGTATACCCCTCAACAAAATGGACGTGTTGAATGTAAACATTGACACATTGTTGAAACGGGTTTGGCTATGCTTTTTAATGCTAAACTTCCTTCTTCTTATTGGGTGCATGCGTTCTCATCAGCCATTTACATCATCAATCGTTTGTCGACTATCTTACTTCATGGAAAATCACCTTTTGAATTACTATATCATCATCCACCAAATTATAATTTTTTTCGCACATTTGGTTGTTGGGCATACCCGTTTTTGAGAGATTATGTACCGAATAAACTTGCTTCTCGAAGCATCCCTTGCATCTTTATTGGCTATTCTTTTAAATATAAAGGGTATCAATGTTTAAATCCAACTTCCTCAAGGGTGTATGTCATATGCCATGCGAAATTAGATGAAACTTATTTCCCACTTGACACATCCACTTCAGCCAAACCACTCGATACACTTGAGTTGTCCACTTTTTTGGACACTTCCACCTCTTACCCGTCTCATCTCACCAACCCGTTACACCAACAACAACCGACTCTCCCTACTCCTACAACCGTTTCCCCTACCATATCTCCTGTTACTGTCGGCGTATATGGCCGACTGGCCCTAACCGAACGTGCCGAACGAACCGGACAGGTCGTTCGGATAAATGATTAATCCCAAAATAGATCAAACTTGGAACATATGTCTCCGGAAGGTTTGATCCGAACGAACTCCCACTTCCGAACGACCCACATGGGCCATTCGGTCCAACGGCTATCTCTAGATCAGAAAGTCAACCTTAATATTAGTGGTATGTGACAGAGTTGCAGGAGCTATGGCAGATCAAGGAAAAGACCAAAACAGAGCAAAGTCCCAGTTGCCGCCCAAAAAGGTCACCATCATGCTTGGACGTATCCGATGGAGACAAAAATGGGTCTCCTATATAAAGGAGCAATTTCTACAGAAAGGGGTAATTGATCTTTTACACACAGTACTTAACTCATTAATATATCTGTTATCTCGTCTTCCGATACTTACTCTCACGCCGGAGTTTGGTCCTGGGGTCACACCCGGGGCGAGACTAATGCGTTCACTTTCTTAGCAGATTTTCGGAGGGCTTGACAACATCAAGACCGAAGGACATTTTGAAGAATTGTTCTACCCACAAGAAAATACTTAAACATTGGCGCCATCCGTGGGACCGAATGTAATACCTAAAGATTCTAAAACGTGTTAAAAGACCAAAATGCCCCTACAATCTTAAACTTTGAATAATAAGCTTATAAAGTACCAAACGAATTCCAAACTTCGGGAGACGATTAAGATATGAAGTAATATTATTTCCACGACCACATTTGACATTTTGTGAAGTGCCAAAATTATATTTCTACACATTATATACCGAAAATATATTATATATATTAATAACATTATTTACACTTTATTAATAAAACTAAATTATTTAAAAGCTAAGGAAATTATGGAAATTATCACAAATTGATTGGGTCATTGATTTAGCCGTGTTTTGCCAGCCCATATCCCCCTCCTACTCGGCACTATCCATTTAATAATAACAAACTCAATCACAAACCCTAATACACTACCGATTAGAACAAAAACACACACAAAATTCTTTGCGCCTCCATCATAATTTCTGGAACTCGTGGGACAATTTTTTGGTGTTGATCATCATTCAAAGAAGCTAAGAAAAATAAGTTTGAGGTCGTGCTTTGCTTGGTTCGAACGTGGTGTATTTTTCCTTGTCGCTAATCACATCCGAGAGGTATAAATTCCAAATAATTATTTCGATCATCCTAAAATTCGTTTAGCATTTTTCTTACGTTCCTCATATTGTATATGATCTGTGAAAAATATCTACAAGGTTTCTGGGTCGCTCGTTGGATCGTGGTGAATTGTTGGTGTCGAAAAGCTTGAACCGTGTAACACAAAATCACAACTCTTCGTCCTTTCATTCTAAAATCTTCCTGGTATTTTTCTGGCACTATACACATCATATATAACGTATATAAAATGATAGAACCGAACCATGCATCATATTTTGATCGTTTGATAAATTATGTATTAAGAAACCCTAAAAACGTAAATACGCTATATAAAATTCATGCGATTTTCTGGATCTTTTATATATTTTTCGTGGGTTCTATATGCATCATATAACATCACAAAAATGGCCTTTCGAATTGTTGAAGCTTAAAACATGGTTTTCGAATTGTTTAGCGTAATCGGATCATTTGTAAAATAAGGGGAAAATATGAAGAACCTTAAAACCGATTTGAATTAGGGTTTGTATGTTGAGATCTGGACTTTTAATGCATTTTAAGGTTGTGATAATGATTACATGATGATTGGGATAATTAGGGTTTAGTTTTGATAATATAAAGTAATTACCGATTTGAAAATAAAAGGTTAAGGGTGTGTTTTGTAAATATATAAACTAATGGGTTATTTTTGTAAAATACCTTGGACCTAAGATGTTTCGTAAAAATTATTGTATGAGGGTGTTTTATGTAAATTTTGTAATTAAAGGGTTTAATTGGTAATATATGTAAATTGATAAATCCGAATGGTAAATAATTAAAATGGAGGGGTTATTTTGTAAATTATGATAATATAAGGACAATTCGTATAAATATGTATATTAGGGGTGTGATGTGTAATTTTGAATAATTAATGGCCTAATGTGTAAATATGGATACTTTAAGGATTATTTTGTAATTTGAATAACTATAAGGGTTAAATTGTAATTTAATTAAGTAAAGGGACTAAATTGTAAATTGTTAATAATAAAAGGATTGGAATTGTAATTATGGGTAATATTTGGATTAAATGGATAATTATGATATTTACACTTTAAACCCTTGATTTTGGCATATTTGCACTTTAAACCCTAAAATATGGAAAGCTGTCATTATAAACCCTAAACTATTGAAACTTGCTAAAACATACCCTATGTCCATAATATGTCTTATATATGACTTAACCTAAATTATAATGCTTTAATCTTTCTAATTATGGAAACCTTCTAAATAAGGAAACTTTCTAAAAATGGAAACATACTAAATTTGGAAACCTGCTAAAAATAGAAAGTTACTTAAAATGGAAAGGCAGTTAAAACATATTGTAATTCTCTTCTACTCCTTTAGGTGTGAAGAAGGAGAGGTCCTGATCCATTCCTGTATTTGCTATCTTTTGTCTTTGTTTGCTTTGCAATAAGGTACAGATATTCTGCCCTTCTAGTTAAGGCGCCTTCGTTTCTTTTGATTTGATTCGTATTAGGGTTTCCTAAGCCATTGCTATGCTCCGTACACTTTGATTTGTTCATTTGTTTCATTTTGACCTTGAACCTTTGATATGAACCTTTGGCATTTGAACCTTTGATTTGAACCTTTGATATTTGGACTTTAATATTGATTTGATGACTTAGACTATTTGAACCTTTGTAATGATTTGGACCTTTGACCCTTCAGTTTGATACCCGAGCCAAAATTTGTTTCCTAGCCATGAAGGTAACATGGCCATGTCATTGATGCACCAATGGCATGACTCTAGTGTGTATTTGAGTGATGTTACACACCGTTCCCATTTGCTACTACATGCGCGCTTTATTACTTATATTGGCAAGGATTATTTGTTTGGGGGGGGCGTATGGATGCATCCTAGATTTGATTTGTTTCGAGGGATATATCATGATTATTATTTGATTTGATTTGGTGATTGATGCTGTGTGCAATACACGTCCTTCACATATATATTTGAGAGGACTCCCCTCTATGGTTACTATTTGATTTGTTTGGGCTCGTGGTGGATTTCTGACCTACACTTTCATTTATTACCTTGTATCCTTTGCTTATACCTTATGTCTTTTCCCAATGCATCATATTATATCATGTTCGTTTCATTTGCTTTCGTTTCCGTTTATTATATATCTGTTCACTGGGCTTTTTAAGCTCAGCCGCATTTCCTTTTCCTACAGCAGGTATCTAAGCTAGGAGCTAGGATTTGCTATGGGATGAGAGTAGAGCTTAGTTGGAGTTACCTTAGTTATCACCCTTATGTTTCATGACATTTGTTTAGACTTGGTTTTGTTTCATTATTGGTTTTCCTTCGAATTATTTATCATCATTTGGAACTTATGTATTTGGCTTAAGCCGTGTTGGCTTGAATTCTTTAATGCATTTGTTTAAGACTTCCGCTGTTTATTATGTATGTATGCTTTGATTTGTCACCATAATGTGATGCTTCTACCCTTGTCGGGTTGGGGTGTTACACCGACATTCAATCTACCAAGGCTATAGAATGTCGGGCTCTGAACATCCGGAGTCATCCGGAGGAGGGGGTGCCGAATCCCCTCCAGTCACCAAGGAACAGATAGAGGGGTATGTCTCTGCTCTTAAATCTATGATGAAGGAACACAACAAGCGGAATACCGTGCATCCGGTGCGCCTGGATTTCCATGAAGTGGATAACTTGGAAAAAGCTGAGGCAGTCGGGGAAAAGAAAGGGATCGTTACGGGAGACAAAGTGCCAGATGCAGAATTGGCGAAACCCTTCAAAGAAGTCAGAAAGTCGCCCTTCACACGACGATTGATTGAGTTCTCAGCACCGGAACACAAGATGCCCTCACACATCAAGTTGTACGATGGATCGACGGATCCTCAAGATCACCTCAACTGGTTCACTGGAGCAGCAGGTCAAGGAGAATGGCCGATGCCTGTATGGTGCAGGATGTTCCAGCAGACACTGGACGGAAGAGCGAGGGGATGGTTCGACCGCCTTCCTCCAGGTAGCATAGACGAATGGGCGGATCTAAGGGCTCAGTTCGAAACTTGTTTCTCCTTACACAAAGAATGCACCAAGGACCCTACAGAGATAATGAATATTGTGAGGAAGGCCAATGAGACTTTGCCGAAATTCAAAGAGAGGTGGACTACGGAAACAGGATTCATACAAGGAGCCCCGAAAATTATGAGGATTTCCTAATTCATGAATGGCTGCAAATGCCTGGAGTTGGCCAAGAGGTTTGCTGATAAAATTCCTAGAACCGTTGATGAGATGATGATCCGTGTGGATGACTCTGTGAGATCAGAAGAGGCATTCGTCAGTACCAAACTGCCACGAGGAGAGAGCTATGACCGATATAGGAAAGTGTCAACTGGACCCTTTCGGAAGGATGACCGAGGATACATAGGGTCAGGGAATGATAACAAGAATGAAGGACGGTCTAGGAACCACCACAAAGATCGGCAGATCCAGTATCGGCATAGAGACCGCCCGGTACCATACCTCCCGGCACGTAATGACTATCAGAATCATAATGCTCCTCGTTTAACACTCGACTCACTAAAAAAACGACCGAAAGAAATCCTAGCCACCGAACAACAGCTACGCTTGCCTCCTCCAAGGCCGATGCGGGATCCTCCAAAGAGAGAGAATCAGGATATATACTGCAACTATCATGGAGAAAAGGGGCATTACATGAATGATTGTTATCAATTGAAAAGGCAGCTAGAGCTGGCCTTAGAATCAGGAAAGTTGAATCATTTAGTCAAAGATGTGCATCAAAAAGGGAAAGGTGTGCCGAAGAGAGATCTTCCGGCCAAAGACAAAATAATCAACATGATCAGTGTAAGGACGCAACAGAAGAAACGTAAGTCTAGAGAACATGAAGAAGGGTGGATGAATATCCCCATTACTTTCCCTCCCATACCTACCGGAGATGTATCCGACGAACCTCTCATTATCGAAGCCATAATGGAAGGGTACTTGGTGAGGAGAGTATTCGTGGATGAGGTAGCATCGGTGGAGGTCATGTTCGAACACTGCTTTGATAACTTAAGCCCGGAGATAAAGTCTCGACTAAAGCAAACTCAGACAGATATGTTAGGGTTCGCTGGACAGGTGACTAAACCTTTGGGGAAAATAGAACTGGACGTGTCGTTTGGAGAAGGAGGACTATATAGGAGAATGACCATGAAGTTTACCGTCATACGCGCACCTTCGTCGTATAACGTAATTCTGGAAAGGACCGGACTGAAAATGCTAAGAGCAATCCCTTCGACCATACATACTATGATGAAATTTCCAACTCCCAGGGGAATAGCTACTTTAAAGGCTCGGCCAATAGTTATTTTAGAATGCAGAAGGTTGGAAGAAACTCAAAGAGCTTCTCATTAGCAGGACGAAGGATCGGCAGAAGGAGTGACGGAAGCAAACGTTCCGGAGGAAGTTATGGTAAACCCGGCTTACCCGGAACAGCTTGTGACCATCGGAGGAAGTTTGTCACCTGAGTGCAAAAGGAAACTTAGATCACTTCTCAAGAAAAACATGGATGTTTTCGCCTGGACGCCGACGGACATGACGGGAGTTCCGAGACGCATCATGGAGCATACGCTGAACGTCAATCCGTCGGTGGAACCGGTGTGCCAAAAACGCAGAGTGCTAGCCCCCGACCGGAGTTTGGCCCTAACGAAGGAGGTGGAAGAATGGGTAAAGGCAGGAATCGTTCGTCCGGTTAAG
The DNA here is from genome assembly GCA_021014915.2 of Artemisia tridentata subsp. tridentata. Lineage (NCBI taxonomy): Eukaryota > Viridiplantae > Streptophyta > Magnoliopsida > Asterales > Asteraceae > Artemisia > Artemisia tridentata. The sequence goes on from CP139508.1 coordinate 393,564,084, forward strand.
TATCCGACATGGATATCTAACCCTGTCCTTGTCAAAAAGTGTGATGGAAGCTGGCGCATGTGCATTGACTTCAAGAACATCAATTCAGCTTGTCCAAAGGATTATTACCCCCTACCGGAGATCGACTTGAAGATAGAGTCAGTCATGGGATTCAAATATAAGTGCTTCCTAGATGCATATAAGGGGTATCATCAGGTCCAAATGTCGAAGGAAGATGAGGAAAAAACAGCTTTTTACACAGATCAAGGAACGTACTGCTATACCAAAATGCCTTTCGGACTGAAGAATGCCGGAGCAACGTACCAACGCATGGTGGACACAGCCTTCCAGTCGCAGATAGGACAGAACATAGAAGCATATGTGGACGACATGGTCATCAAGAGCAAAGAGGAAAATGAGATGTTGGGTGATATTGCCGAAACATTTGATAACTTGAGAAGGATTAACATGAAGTTGAACCCCAAAAAATGCTCATTCGGGATGAAAGAAGGGAAGTTCTTGGGGTATATGATAACTTCCGAGGGGATCAGAGCCAATCCGAAGAAGACGAAAGCCCTAATGGACATGCAATCTCCTCGAACTCTGAAAGAAATGCAGAGTCTCAGCGGTAAGTTGGCAGCCTTAAATCGATTCTTGGCTCGGTCGGCCGAAAGGTCGTTACCATTCTTCGAAACTCTAAAAAATATAACTAAGGAGAATAAAGAACAATATCGGTGGACGGAAGATGCGGAGAACGCGTTCCAGGGGATGAAGAAACTGATATCAGATCTTCCATCCTTGATCACGCCAATACCTAAGGAAACAGTCTATGTATATCTAGCTGCCTCTCAAGAAGCCGTCAGTGCGGTTCTTTTGACAGAGAGAAAGGAAAACAGCATCTGGTGCACTACGTGAGTCGGACGCTCAATGAAGCCGAAAAGAACTATGCGCCGATGGAAAAGCTGGCATTGTCATTGCTACACATGTCGAGAAGACTACAGAGATATTTTGAAGCACATCCAATCAAAGTCATCACCGATCAGCCAATCAATCAGATACTCAACAAGGCCGAAGCTTCGGGTAAGCTGGCTAAATATTCTGTAGAACTGGGCGCGTACAACATCACCTATGAGCCACGGAATACAATAAAAGGTCAAGTTTTAGCAGATTTTCTCTCGGAAACTCCCATCGGTGAAAGTTCTGACCGATACTTCAGCCAGCCGGCCGTGAAAGTTGAAAAAGATAAGGTAGGTAAGTGGTCACTGTTCACTGATGGAGCATCCAACAGGTAAGGCTCCGGAGCAGGACTCGTGCTAGTAAGTCCGGACGACGTAGAATATACCTACGTCCTGCGGCTAGATTTTGACAACACCAACAACGAAGTGGAGTACGAAGCCCTCCTATCCGGACTTTGTATGGCCGAAAAGATGCATGTGCAATGTATCGAAGTGCGAGTAGACTCTAAGCTAGTATCAAATCAAATAAATGAGGATTATGTGGCAAGTAATGAAAGTATGATCCGGTATTTGGCTAAAGCAAAAGAATGCATCGCTAAGTTCCAGCATTTCTCCATTCGGAACATCCCCAGAGGTCAAAACGAGAAGGCCGATGTATTGAGCAAATTGGCTACGGTAGCCTTCGATCATTTGACCAAGGAAGTATTAGTGGAAGTATTGAGGGAAAGGTTTACCGAAGGGAAATAAATCAACGATATAGTCGCGGAAGAAGGGGAGAACTGGATGATTCCCATTGTTCGATGTCTGGAGGAAGGAATATGGCCGGAGGACCAGAACGAAGCTCTTGCTTTAAGAATAAAGATAAGTCAGTATGTGATGGAAGACGGGGTGCTCTACAAGAAGGCTTACCTGGTTCCCATTCTACGGTGTGTCGGACCACTACAAGCAAATTATGTCATCCGGGAAATTCACATGGGGGCCTGTGGTATGCACTCAGGGCCAAGATCAGTAGTAGCAAAAGCCATGCGGCAAGGGTATTATTGGCCCACCTTGCACCGAGATGCTCGTAACGAGATTCAGAGGTGTGATTAATGCCAGATACATGCGCTAGTGCCAAAACTCCCAAAGACAACTGTAATACCCAAAATTTCATAACATGCAAAATGACCAAATTGCCCCTGAAACATTAAAATTGAATTAAAACACATATAAAGCACCAAATTAATTCCAAACCTTTGGTAATGATCTACATATGAAGTAAAATAATTTTGTGGCAACATTACAATGTTATACTATGTACAAAGAATTAATAATCACCTACAACAATATAATATGTACCAAAAATTTCATTAAAGTAGTTATTTGTATTTTAAAAACCCTTTAAAACAAGATAATATCAAACTAATTATGGAAAAATGGGACCAAATCAAATCATTGATTTTCTCAAGCCTCTAGGCCGAACCTTCAGCCCATCCCCCCCCCCCCTAAGACTCGGCCAATTCCATTTATCTAATTCTTCCATTTATTTTTCCACCAAAAACCCTAAATTAACAAACCAAAAATTCTCTCTAGTCAATCCAATTTTCTGGAAGTGTATGGGCAATTTTTTGGCGATCATCAAGGTCCAAGGAGGCTGGGAAAAATAGGATTTGGGTCGTGGATAGCTTGGTTCGAACGTAGGGATTTATTTTGTGTCGAATTATTCATCCGAGAGGTACTTAATTCTTGCGCCTAATCTACATGTTCTAAAATTGATTTGGTATTTTTATAATGTTATTTAGATCATACATGACTCATATAAATTGTTAAAATCGAATCATGCAAGTTTATATGATCGTACGAATTTTTGAGAATAAAAACACACATAAAATACAAATATGTCTATACGATTTCTCTGGGTCTTATACACAATTTTTCTGGGTTCTAATATAATCATATCACTCTGGAAAAATAGCCATTTGATTTTTGAAGCTTAAATCAATTGTTTTTGAATTGTTTGTATTACCAGGTTTTATGAAAAATAAGGGAAAAAAATAAGAAACCCTAATGTGCGATTAGGGCTTGTGTTTTATGGTTAGATCTGGTCATTAATTATGTTCAATGATGATATAATGATTGTTTGATGATTTGGAATAATTAGGGTTAGGGTTTATGGATTAAAAAGGTTACCGATTTGAAAATAAAAGTAAAAGGGTGTGTTTCGCCAATTATGAAACTTGTGGGATATTTTTGTAAGGTTATTTAGATCTGGGATAATGTATAAAAAATATAAAATGAGGGTCCTATGAGCAAATATTGCGAGTAGAAGATTTAATTGATAATAATAGTGTCGAATTGAAATTTAATTAAAAGGAGGGACTAAAAGTGTAAATTCTGGAAACTTAAGGTTATTCGGTGTAAATAATGATATGAAGGGTGTAATGTGTAATTTTGGATATTTAAGGGCTTAATATGTAATTATTAAAAATATATGATTCGAATTATAAAAGTGTAATTCTGGAAAACTTATGTATTTAAAGGGATAATTTGTGATACTTTTCATTTTAAACCTTTAACTTCGGGTTATTTACATTTAAAACCCTAAAATATGGAAAGTTGTTATATTTAACCCTAAACTTTTATGACTTGCTAAAATGAACCCTATTTCCATAATAATAATTAATAAATGACTTAACCTAATTACTTTGTGGAATTTGTCTAATTATGGAAATTTGCTAAATAAGGAAACTTTCTAAAAATGGAAACTTGCTAATTTTGGAAACTTGCTATAAAGGGAAAGTTACTAAAAATGGAAAGTCGACTAAAATGAGAAATCTGATTTGAAGAAGATATTAATAATAAGACGACCATGTATTCGTGTAGATTCGCTGAAGATGGAGTTGTTTTCGATCTATATATTTCTAGATATGTTTGCACTTGCGGTATAAGGTACAGATATTCTACCCTTTTTCAGTAAGGGTGTTTTCCCTCTCATGACTCATTGATCTTGTTTCGTTTTAAGATTCCCTAAGCCATTGCTATGATCCCCTACAATTTGGTTCGTTTGTTTGATTCAGTTTGGACTTTGATGTTCGATATGACCCTTTTTGCTTTGAGCCTCTATAATGATCCATTTGATATTCGTTCGTTACCTTGTGTTATTAGTATTCGAAACACTTGATACTTCGAAGGTTCATTTGATTTTGGTAACTAGATGTGAAAACCTTTTCAATTATATCATGAAAATGTTTTGAGGAAAACTTATTTTAAAATGATGTTTATGAAATATGAGATACCACTTTTATTTGGAATTTTACTAAACGTTTATGAGACTACTTTTGTGAAAACCGCTATTAAAGATCATTTTTATGAAAATCATTTGATAAAGATTAAATTTAAATGAACCATTTGATTATGAACCTTTGATCCGTTCGTTTTGACTCATCGAATTTGATATTGGAGATGACCCTTTGCCATGAACCTTTGATATTTGGACTTTGACTATGATTCGATGACTTTGACTATTTGAACCTTTGTAATGATTTGGACCTTTGATATGATTTGGACCTTTGAAATGATTTGGATCTTTGATGTGATTTGGACCTTTGACCTTTCAGTTTGATACCCGAGCCAAGTTTGTTTCCTAGCCATGAAGGTAACATGGCCGTGTCATTGATGCACCAATGGCATGACTCCAGTGTGGTCGAGTGATGTTCCACACCGTCCCCATTTTGATTATTATGTGCACACTACATTTATTATGGCCAGTATATTGTTCGGGGGGCGTATGGATGCATCCTAGGTTCGTGTTCGTATTAGTGGATTTAACATGGTTTGATATTATATATTGTTCGGTGACTGATGTTGGGTGCAATCCACGTCTTTCACAAGTTCGGGAGTTAGCTACTCCATTTGAAGAATGAGGACACCCCTCATATTATCTGATTATCTGAGAGGTCTCCCCTCTATATGATTATGAAGATGTGGTTACTATATTTGATTTGTTTGGGCTCGTGGTGGATTACAGACCTTCCCTTTTCCCTTTCTTACTTTGTACCTTTGTCTATACCTTATGTTATTCCATTGCACTATACCATATATGTTCATTTCCTTTTGCTTTCGTTTTCGTTTATATATATCTGTTCACTGGGCTTTTTTAGCTCAGCCGCATTTCTTTTCCTGCGGCAGGTTTAGTAGGGAGCTGGGAATGAGTGGAGAGTACCTTGGACTTAGAAGACTTGATAGTTATTCTGGATTAGAGTTGATTAGAAGATATTATATTTTTAGAATTTGTATTCGCATTTGTAACCTTGTAATTTCAGTATTTCATTTGTAACCTTTGAGATTCTTGTATTACTGTAAATGTATGCTTTGTTTTGATTTGATATGAAACCATTTTGTGGGAAACTAGAAGGGGGGGGTTGAATAGTTTACCGGTTTAAAAACTTCTTTTAAAAATCTTGTTTTAAAAGTATGCTATTGGAAACTTTGATTCGAACTCTATGTGTAAACAATCAACACCAATATGAACTACACACTAAGCTAAGTAATAATAACAAATAAAAGTAAAGAGTAGAGTTGGAAAGATCAAACCGAGACAGAGGATTTATAGTGGTTCGGCTACGAAGCTCTTCTTCGCCCTACTCCACTCCCCGAGTACCACACTCGAGAGTTTCAAACACTATATCAACAACCTCCCTTCAGGCGGAGAAAACCGTACACGTCGCTTATCCTATTACTGACACTAAGCTAGATGTCGAGTGCTAATCTTAGCTAGCACCAATCTACCAAGGTCCACGTGACCAAACACTCAAGCCCAGTGGCTTCAAGAGATCACCAAGATCTCAACACGATCACAATGATCAACACTCACTTCACTCTACTCAACTAACACTAACCTAATGACCCTTGATCTTCTTGATCAATCACACAAGCCCAATGGCTTCAAGAGATGTTCACTATCTCTATAGATCACACTTGATCTTCACTCTCACTCACAAAAAGGAAATAAACTTGATGTATGCTAAGACACAACAAGGTTGTAACAAGTGTTACAAAAACCTATCAACTATAACTCTAGTATCTTCTTGATTACTTGAGTTCTTCTCTTGCTAATGAAGAGGGATGACAACACCTTGTATCAACTTGGATACTTGTGTTCTTCTCTTGCTAGTGAAGAGGTATGAAGAGGATCACTTGAAGGATGATTGGATCACTCTTGAAAGAAAGAAAAACTAATCTAAATGAACCTAAGAAGTGAAAGGTGTGAGAGGATTTAGCTAAGGGATTTTTCTGTGTGTGAAGGGTGCCTAAAACTGTGAAAGGGGTTGGTATTTATAGGCAAAGAAAATCTGAACGTTACAGAAAAATTAGTACGGACGGCTCCTTTAAATAACCCACGACTCCGTTAAATTTAACGGTACCGTGGAGCCGTGGTAGACTAGGACGCTCCAAATTTTGTCTTTTCTGGTGAAAACTTATTTGGGGAAGGTTGGAGCTGATTTTGGGGGGAAAAATAGCAGTTGTGATTTTCAAACTAATTTTTTCATTAAAACATTTCTTAATATTTCAAAAATAATTTGTCATGTGTATTTTTGAAAAAATGTTTTGTCCCATTTAAAATGTGAATTTTCAAAACATAAATTCACTTCTTTGATCACTAGTTCAAGTTGTAACTTTGTTCAAGAGTGATTTGCGTAGAAACGGGATCTTCCGATTAAAAACTTGTTAACGTTAATTTTAACTTAACGTGAGTTCACATTTTGTCATCCTTAAAACGTGAAGTAATCGAAAGATATAAATAACGTTTTTAGAACATTATTTGCATCAACAATCTCCCCCTTTTTGATGATGACAAAATATAAACTCATTTTAGGTTAAAATTAGTTTTAACAAGTTTTTAATGAGTTTACTCCCATTTCTCCCCCTTTTTGTCAAATCAAAAAGGTGGTTAAGGCTCCCCCTTGATGTGTACTCCCCCTCATTTGGAGAACACAAAGGAATCGAGCAATGGTTCGTGCTACAAAACAAGGTTAGACGGCAAATAAACAATATCTAACAAGTAGCACATAAGACAAATATCCAACCACAATAAAAGAATTATGGCTAAGTAGCCAAAATGAAAATCCCATTTCATAAACATAAAATAAATGTCATACATAAGTATGACTACATTAGGAAAGCAAATAATTCTAACAAGAAGACATATAAACTTCAAGAGTAATATAAGGCTTCAAGATTTGCTTCCAACTTCAAAAGGTTCCTAATCATTTATTTAGGGAGACTAAACATAACCATGTTTAGTTTGGGCTATTGTGTGGTGGAGGTGGTGGAAGGATGATGGGTCCAATGGGTGGTGTGAGGAGGTGTTCAAGGTATGAAAACCTAAAGCTAAGCTCATCTCTAAGGTTCATGATGAGCTCAAAGTTGTGATGACAACAAGCACAACTCAAGGTGTGTGAGTGAAGGGGATACATGATGGGATAACCCATTAAGGGTTGAGGTGATGGTGATAGTGAAGGTGATGATGTGTTGCTCCCAAATTCAAAGGGAGTTTTTGGTGAAAGGGTGAGGGTGAGAGTTAGAGGTTGTGGTGATGTTGAAAGTGATGAGGGTGTTGTGTTAGTTCCCAATTCAAGGGAAGTTGATGGTGATGAGTTGAGTGTTAAGGCTAAAGGGTGAATGGGACTAGGTTGAGATGAGTGTGTGTTGATTCTTGTTGTGGAGGATGAGGATGTAGGTTGGATAGAGGTTGCCTTGGATGGAGCTTGGGGTGTAGTGAAGGAAGATGATGATTTGGTAGAGGTTATAGGTGTATGGGTTTCATCTTCATCAACCAAGGTGAGATCAATGAGGGGAATGTCATTGGTGATAGGTTTAGTTGATGATTGGGGTGTGTTGACATTCTTGATCCATTGATCAACTAGAGTGGTTTGGTTGGTTGGTTTGATGTTGAATCTAGGTTTCTTGAATACCCTTGATCCCATGATGATGGTATCGTGAATGTGAAGGTGTAAGGATGGGTGTAAGGATGGAAATGCATAATTTTAGCTTAAATAGCCAAATCATAAGCATGCAAGTTTGAAATGTTGGATTTGGGGATTTGGGTGCATGGGAATTAGGTTATGGTTGCAGTTTTTCAGGGAAAAGAAGTCAAAAAGTGGAAGAGAATAGCAGTTTTCGTCTTCCAGAGGCACGACACCATTAAAGGTGCTACGGAACCACTAAATTTAGTGGAGCCGTGGCCTATTTAATGGAGCCGTGGGCTCTTTTGACCTTCTTTCCAGGTCTGCAGGTTTTAGGCAGCCTAAATGGGGTAATTTTCTGGGGAATCCATTGGCTGCAAATCTCAAAGCCTCAAATCACTAAACACATAGAATTCCTAAAGCTAGTTTCAACTAGCAACTAACATGATCATGTGATCATCTATGTATTTAGGTAACTATTAAGCATGCATGAATCCAAGCATTTTTAACATCTAGTGCATGTAATAAAATAAACTAACATGCATGAGTTAGGCAAGATAAACCAACATGAGGATTAATTAACAAGAGAATTAACCATGTAGAAGTGTTAAAATGTTAAGAGGGAACATTCCAAGCAAGTTAATGCCCTGACTTTATATATAATAGCTTAATAATACTTAAGTTAATAGTACTACTTAAGCTAATACTAACTAGTCTCGTTTCTTCCCCAACTTCTTCAGCTTGCTCCCGATCCCTTTTAGCGCCTTCCCAATAGACTTGAAACCCCCGACAGTTTGCTCATGCATCTCCACTTGTCTATTGTACATTGTGGTTTGCCTTCTCATCACGTGGGATAGGTTGACCATCCCGTTTTCGAGGTCGGTTGTACGTCGAAATGATGAGGTATCAAGGTTGTCAAAGAAGGTGTCGGGAGAGGGAGTATTAGGACGAGACGTTCCTTCTTCGTTCACCTCATCATCATCCTCATCCATGGGTTGAGAGGACGAACTGTGACCGAATGAGGAGGAAGAATGGGGAATATCGGAAGTGGATTTACGACCACGTTTGGACCCTTTGTCCTTACGTTGCTTCGTGCGACGTTGTGGTCCACCAAGTGGTTTCATAACCGGATTGACTAGGACATAGTCGACATCATTGAGAGATGGGTAGGTTTGTATAACCCACCTGAATAAACGAGAAAGCAACATGCCATATGGCATGAGCTCATCGGAACGACGATGAATACTGGCCATCCGTTTGACCATGTAGTATGCGAGGTTGTAAGGTTCCTCGATACTAAGACAGTAGAGCATGTGGGCAAGACTTGCCGGAACGTGATCACGGTTGCCTGCAAGGCTTAACGCGTTCTCACGCAGAAGAAGTTCCCAATTTCTAATATCGGGACGGAGCTCTTTGAGGTATATTTTGTTTGGGTCGAGATAGACAATGGAACCATCACGTTTTTGATACGTGTTGGTTCCATTGTTTAATTACTTCAATGTCGGGAACTTCGGTACAATAGGCACCTTCGTTCTCAAGATTGTAGTAAAGAGACTCTAGAGAATGGTCTTTAGTGAATGCACACTGACCATATGAGGGAATACCGAGAATGTGACCAATCTCGGTGACAGACAAGATGATATTTTGGTGTCGAATCCAAAATTCAAGAAAGACGTTTCCGTCAAGATCGGTGTAGGTACGGACACGACTATAGAACTCGAGAATAAAACGAGGACAGACTTGATCGTTTATTTTGTATAAACAATCGAACTCGATAGAAGGAAAACAGGCACTGATGTTGTCTGTCGTGACATAGAGTGCATCGACTACACGCCCTTCGTGTATGTATCGATTTTGGACTTTTGCGAGATAGGCTCGTTGCTCATCAGGAATGTTTAGATTTTCAAGAGTACTAAGAATGTATGGTTTGGTATCTTGATAATCATTTCGAGGCATTGTTTGTCTACAAAAAAATATTTTTGTATATGTTAGTTCGTTGCATTTTAATGATTACACTTCTAGTGTGTGTGCCTAAATGCAAACAATGTGGAGGTGCGGCAATCTCGACTCTAAAATTATCCTAAAGAGATTACCCAAACGCTCCTAACTTCACTTTTGCTCAATCAAATATGTCGAACAATACATATCAATTATGTACTTCGAGCCATATTTGAGAGTTCATGTATGCATGCAAAAACGTTTTTAATTTGCATCAACAATGCATGAAAAAGGTTTCATGATCCTAGACTTGTGAAGTTTTTCAAAAAATGATCGAATTGGGGTGTTTGGCAAATGCCTCAACATGGCGCCAACAAGCTTTAAGATTGAAAAGCTTTAATGCAGAACGTTCCTAATCCAATTTTAATCATCCTAAACATGATTCCATTGCAAATAATCAATCATAATCCGAATTTAGTGATTAATTTCGGATTAGGTTTTGCAACATAAATGGGTTTTTGGAAATCCTAGGTTTAGGGAATCATGTGAATGCTACATTGTCTAATCCTAGTCTTAATTTCACAAGGGTTCAATTAATTTTGAAAATCCCCAATTCGGATTTATACTCAAGAACAAACCCTAGACTCAAATTAAATGAAATTAAGAGTGATTTACTTACAATTAGTGATGTTGTGATTAGGATTTGTTGATTCCAATGCCTCAATCTTGATTTGCAAGAGTTTAGTTGAATTAAGATGTTATGGTTCGGTTTTGACAGCAAGTGAAAGTGTTTTTGGATGTGTTTGGAAAGTCTGCGCAGAAGAAAGGAGAATGGGCACGTTTTTCAGATGCACGGCTCCACGGTTCCACTAAACATTAGTGGAGCCGTGGCTCTTTAGTGGAGCCGTATGTTTGATGGTCCAGTTTTTCTTCTGTTTTGACTTTTGGCTGATTAATTTTACTTATTTAGTAAGACTTTTTGACACGAGGAAAAAGTTTATACCTAATAAACTTTTTGACGAAAGATGATTAAATAGGATGACCAGAAATGACCTTGTGTTTCCGAGGAAATTGACTAAGTTGTCATTGGATGAGGATTTACTTCTAGTATTTCCCGTGAAATAAATAGAAGTTATGAGTTGTGTTTAGGAGAATGACTATAATATTTCCCATGAAATATTTAATTAGTCGGAGTACGCGACACAAGGAATGACTTGATATTTCTCATGAAATATTCATGAGTCATGTGACGAGTGAAAAATATGACTTAAAAAGTCATGAGCGATTTGTAGAGAATGACTTCAATGTTTCCCGTGAAACTTTCGAGAGGTCATAGAAGGGATGAAAGGTTATGAGGTATGACGTGACGGATGACTTTAATATTTCCAAAGGAATATTCAAATAGTCATGAGCGGGATGAGAGGAATAACTTGAAAAGTCATATGACGAGATGCGAGGAATGACGTTAATATTTCCAGTGAAATATTAAGAAGTCATGAGATGAGGCTTAGGGAATGACTTGACATTTCCAATGAAATATTCAAGGGTCATGAGTCGAGAATAAGATGGATGTGTGAAATGACTTCAATATTTCCGGAGAAATATTCAAATAGTCATAAGAGGGGATGAAAGGTTATAAGGTATGACGCGAGGGATGACTTTAATATTTCCATAGAAATATTGAAATAGTCATGAGCGGGATATGAGGAATGACTTGAAAGGTCATATGATGGGACGTGAGAGATGACATTAATATTTCCAATGGAGTATTAAGAGGTCATTTGACGAGAATGTAAAGGTTAAGGTGAGAAGAGATACTTTTCAAAGAAAAGATTTCTCTTTCGATGTTATCATGACGGAGGAGATGTCTTTCCGCGGAGAGATGACGTACTTCGACGAGCTTCGTTCATGAGCAAACTATAGGGTTCCCGGACAAGTCTAATGGCATCTTGACTGCTACTCTTCACAGGGAGTTGTCTCATCTATAGTGTTTGTTGTCATGCCTTTCCGGCGCTTGCGTACTCGGCTTCGGTCGTGGAAATAGCAAGAATAGTTTGTTTCTTGGTAAACCAAGAAGTTTGTTAACAAACCTATGAAGGTACAAACATTGCTCTTTATGCCTCAATCCACATCAACTCTCGCATTATCAGAGTTGGTATAGAAACATTTTCTACAACCGTCTCCTTGAGATATCGTAGTCTCAAGTGTGTAGTATCTTCAATGCATCGTATGATACATTGAACACTTTGATGTAAGAAGTTTTGGGACACTTCTTACAAGTGGGCACAAAGCCAACACTATTCATGATAATGGACCTACTTGCCGTTAGGTAAACTACTTTACCTATTGTGCCCCTAACCTAGTTATATCCGTGTACTCACCTTCATCGTCTCTTGTGAGATTCGTATTCACGGATATGGGCATTAGTATAGATTAGTATTTGTCTAATCTAAGTATCTTATACATATATAGTATACATAGATTTATGTGGATACTTTCTTTAGGTTGAGTTATCTATGGGCTAGGGAAGAAACTTAATTCACTCATCATTTTCGTTTCAAACTTGTCACGCATGATCTTGAAGCGATCATCGAATATTTCTGGGCAAGTTGAGTTCGTAATGATGGATTGTGAATTTCTGTTTCTTTATGACAGTGCCTACCAAGTTAGATTCTAACACTACTACATGCTTAGCATTTCTATCAACAAGGGTGTTTTAAGAAAGCGTACCTGTGCCTGAGGTGTTTGCTCTTAATACTAGAAGACTAGGGTACCTTTTTTGAATGTTAAGCATGAAAGACACGACTTGACTATTGCGTCCCCGGATTTGCTTGATAACTGTTGGGCTATGAAATATCAAAGTACTGCTGGAAGTCAAAGTACTGCTAATCAAGTCAAAGTACTGCTGCTCGTTGAAGGACTGCTATGCAAATTGTTTAAGGACTAATGTGTAATTCTAGAATGTTCAGTTAGATTAGAGTTATATTTAGAATTACTTGTCGTTCAAGTTTGTAAACCGACTAGGGTTTTCCTTGTGCCTATAAAAGGATCCCTAGGTTGGCATTAGAGATATACGATTAGATAAGATTTTAGAGAGACAAGTTTACACGAAGAAGCTTGTTAGAAGTATTAGTGATTAGAGTTTGTTAGTGAATCTGTTCAAGGTTTTAATAATATTCGAAGTTGTTTATTAATTCTTCTTAGCTTTGTTGAAGTAGATTCCGCATACTTAGCAAAGTATATCAGTGTTTCATTATTAATAGTTTTGAATTCATTCAAAGTTGTTAAACCGTAGACAAGCTACAAGTTAGTTTGGTCAGAGTATATCGATCCAACAATAACGCATCATACTCCTTTTGTTAGACTCCAAAGTTTATTTACACTCATGTTTTCCTAGCAAAACAAATGTTCGAACATCTGGTCCCCAATATCTCATGGGTCCAAAGTTGTTAGAGTTAAACATCCTACGCATTTATTGCGTTAGTTTAGGATGTGAGAATGGTGGACACATTTCCCATGGTAAGTAACTTTGTGGTGGACGATCATTCCAAGTTACGGGAATGTTACTTGGATGATTTTGTCTTCTAAAGTTACCTCTCGGTAGAGGAGTTCTAGACCGAGGTTTGGGAGAGTTTACCTTTCTAGGTGGAGGAGTAGTTGACCTAGTGTCACGCTTTACAAATCCATGTTCGGGAGATGACAATGGTTTGTTAAAGCCTTTGGTTTCCTCTCTACTTGGAGTAGACACTTTAGTTCTATTTACAACTACTTGACTTGGTTTAGGACTTAAGTTACTTTTTAGAATTGACCCAGTTTTGTCCTCAGCACCACACGGTACCACGGTACCACTAAATTTAGTGGTGCTATCTGTATCTTTAATGGTGCCGTCACCTTCAGACATGGACTTTTCAGGCATTACAAATTTTACTTGTTTAGTACCACTTGTAGAAGCCTGATTTGGGTCAAATCCTAAACCCGAACGGTCATGTTCACTATATCTAATATTTTCAAGTATATCATTAAGCTTTTTAGTTCCTTCATCAAACTTAATGATTCTTAAAGCATTTTCTTTAAGTTTTTCATTTTCTACTTGAAGACTTATACATGACCCGCATCCTAAGTCTACTTCCTTGTTTTTCTCAAGTCTCTTGACTTGATATTTTAGTTCTAAGACTTGTAGTTCTAGTTCTTTTAATTTTAATTTTAGCTTTGTGTTTCTACCTAAGATCTTAGTACTAACTACGCATAGTTTGTTGTATTCGTCATGTAATTCACTGTCATCTATTGATGAATTATTATCACTATAATAAGAAGAGTCGGAATGTACCTCGTTAGAAGCTTGAGCCATTAGCCACTTTTCATTGTTAGGCATCTTCTCTTCTTCTTCACCGCTATCACTCCAAGAGCCTCTTACAAAAGCTCTTTGGTTGTTGGATTTTGGTGGCTTAGGACATTCTCCTATGAAGTGATTAGGATCTCCGTATCTATAGCATCTCCTATCACTGGTCCCTTTTCTTTCATCATGATTTCTTTGGGATGACTTCTTCTCATCGCGAGATTGTCTAGGAAATCTACCTTTCCTCCTAAAGAACTTTCTAAAGTTCCTAACGGCTAGTGCGTACTCTTCATCTTCACTACTGAAACTCGAACATTCCTCATCACTAGACTCCTTCTTGGCTTTTAATGCTAGAGATCTAACTCTCTCGCTTTTGCCTTTGACAATGTTAGAGTCTTTCTTGATGATCATCTCGTGAACTTTCAAGTTTCCTATAAGTTCATCGAGTGACAATGCCGCCAAGTCCTTTGACTCTTCTATGGCGGTGACCTTTGCTCTCCATTTAGGATGTAGAGCTCTAAGAAACTTCCTAACATAGTTCTTACTAGAATAACCTTCATCAAGAGCTTTAAGATTAGTGATAATAGTATTAAATCTAGCAAAAGCATTATCTATTGACTCATCCTCCGAAATGGAGAATTGTTCATATTGTTGAACAAGAAGATCTATCTTGTTCTCTTTGACTTGGTTATTACCTTGGTGAGTGACTAACAAGGTTTTCCAAATATCTTTTTCCGTATTACACATGAAAATTCTTTCAATCTCCTTTTTAGGCAAAGCATTATAAATCATCATTTTAGCCTCATTATTTTTGGCTAATTTCCTTTTTAGTTCATCACTTTGTTTATCATAAGAAACTATTTCATCCTTTTTAGTTTCCGGATTCTTTTGAATAGGTTGAAAGTCACCCTCGGTAATAACATGCCAAAGATCAATGTCTTTTGATTTCACATACGTTTCGAATCTTGTTTTCCAATAAATAAAACAATCGGTTTCGAAAAGTGGTGGTCTTTGCATAGATTGCCCTTCTAGATATTTGACGGAATCCATTGATTGATTCAAGTTTTAAAATACAATATACTTTAAAATCTTGACTGACGTGGCTCCTGATACCAATTGTGGGAAACTAGAATGGGGGGTTGAATAGTTTACCGGTTTAAAAACTTCTTTTAAAAATCTTGTTTTAAAAGTATGCTATTGGAAACTTTGATTCGAACTCTATGTGTAATCAATCAACACCAATATGAACTACACACTAAGCTAAGTAATAATAACAAATAAAAGTAAAGAGTAGAGTTGGAAAGATCAAACCGAGACAGAGGATTTATAGTGGTTCGGCTACGAAGCTCTTCTTCGCCCTACTCCACTCCCCGAGTACCACACTCGAGAGTTTCAAACACTATATCAACAACCTCCCTTCAGGCGGAGAAAACCGTACACGTCACTTATCCTATTACCGACACTAAGCTAGATGTCGAGTGCTAATCTTAGCTAGCACCAATCTACCAAGGTCCACGTGACCAAACACTCAAGCCCAGTGGCTTCAAGAGATCACCAAGATCTCAACACGATCACAATGATCAACACTCACTTCACTCTACTCAACTAACACTAACCTAATGACCCTTGATCTTCTTGATCAATCACACAAGCCCAATGGCTTCAAGAGATGTTCACTATCTCTATAGATCACACTTGATCTTCACTCTCACTCACAAAAAGGAAATAAACTTGATGTATGCTAAGACACAACAAGGTTGTAACAAGTGTTACAAAAACCTATCAACTATAACTCTAGTATCTTCTTGATTACTTGAGTTCTTCTCTTGCTAATGAAGAGGGATGACAACACCTTGTATCAACTTGGATACTTGTGTTCTTCTCTTGCTAGTGAAGAGGTATGAAGAGGATCACTTGAAGGATGATTGGATCACTCTTGAAACGAAGAAAAACTAATCTAAATGAACCTAAGAAGTGAAAGGTGTGAGAGGATTTAGCTAAGGGATTTTTCTGTGTGTGAAGGGTGCCTAAAACTGTGAAAGGGGTTGGTATTTATAGGCAAAGAAAATCTGAACGTTACAGAAAAATTAGTACGGACGGCTCCTTTAAATAACCCACGGCTCCGTTAAATTTAACGGTACCGTGGAGCCGTGGTAGACTAGGACGCTCCAAATTCTGTCTTTTCTGGTGAAAACTTATTTGGGGAAGGTTGGAGCTGATTTTGGGGGGAAAATAGCAGTTGTGATTTTCAAACTAATTTTTTCATTAAAACATTTCTTAATATTTCAAAAATAATTTGTCATGTGTATTTTTGAAAAAATGTTTTGTCCCATTTAAAATGTGAATTTTCAAAACATAAATTCACTTATTTGATCACTAGTTCAAGTTGTAACTTTGTTCAAGAGTGATTTGCGTAGAAACGGGATCTTCCGATTAAAAACTTGTTAACGTTAATTTTAACGTAACGTGAGTTCACATTTTGTCATCCTCAAAACTTGAAGTAATCGAAAGATATAAATAACGTTTTTAGAACATTATTTGCATCAACACATTTTTGTGATATCTTTACCCTTGTCGGGTTGGGGTGTTACAATTATGGTATCAGAGAGATAGGCTGCGATTCGTAATACAATTACCCTTGGCCTGTGTAAGTTAGGACCACTAAGTTTTCCCTGTAGGCGCTCGTAAGACAACCTTTGAAAATTGCTTTAAGATTTCCCTATAGGAACGTAAGTTTTGACCATTGAGGAATGGTTAGACTATAAGGCATTCGTTTAAGTATCTTTGCTTCCGCATCACTCTGATACCTTGCTTTTGGTTAGATCCTGTTGATATCACGTTTGGAAAGCGAAAGCTTATGTTTTGCACCACCTAGGATTTGAACCTGATTAAATCTTGAAGGCATTGAGAATTTCAGAATAATTGCCTGACACTATGTGATCCTCATCTTCAGATTTTGACTCTGATCTTTGATCCTTTCGTTAATCATTTTGATACCTCTTCGGGCATTCTGAGAACCTCCATGGCGATGACGTAATGGATATGTTTTGTTATTTGTCTTTTGCTTTTGATAAGTACCTATGAATCTTCCGGCACTATTTGATTTCGTTTCACCCATCTCTGTTCCTACGAGAAGTCTTGTGGTGTGTAACCACGAGTATAAGAATGTTTCCCCCTCATTTTTGAATGATAAAGATTTGATTTGTGATCCGTCTTTCTTTGGATAGTTAACTTTGATTTTATTCAGACAAGGAATTGGTTGATTGAGCATTCAAATATTGACAACTACCCTCCTATGTCTCACCTTGGCGTTTGAAACAATTTTGAACTCCCTACTACGATTACCGATTGTTAAACCCTTTGCTATCACTATTTCTCTGGAGACTCGTATGTTACTTTCGCGGCTATGAAGTTTTCCTAGAACCCATTTCGTACCCCAATAAATGAATCTTACCTTGAGAGGTATTTGGCACCCTGAGTTTTCTGAATATGATTCGTGACTGAATCACATGTTTTTCCACCGAAGTGTGAAGTAGGATTTGACATGATACCGAGAGATTGTCTAGTCACTAAGCGAAGGTGTCTTTCAGATGTGTTCGGGATCATATAAATTGATTCGAGCAACCGGGAAGAACAGCAACTGAAGACCAGGAAGTGAGTTTACTTAAGTGTATTTCCTGGGCGTGTTTTAGTTCGTTCGTGATAAAGAAGGATGGTGATTGGAGATATGTATTGATTACAGGAAGCTGAACCGTAATACGGTTAAGAGCCAATGTTCCTCCACCCTGAAACGAATATGTGTTTGTTTAATTTCAGAGCGTGTAGTTTCCTTCTGATGAATTGATTTTATTCTTGGAATCACCTTCCATATTCGTGAACGACTGCTATGACGGTTAGTGACGCTAATAGTAGTAGCTAAAGCTCTGACTATTTTGTGAATTTGATAAATGATGTTTTCTCGTGGGTACTTTGAAAAATGGTCATTGTATGACTTAATAGTACGTTCAGAGGCGAGGAAGAGCATGAAAATCATCTTTGCACTTTGTTAGGAAATTCGTCGATCATTTGTACATTCTGAGAGATTGATATTTGTTGAGACAACGATGTTCTTAATTGAGGATACCTCTTTAAATCCCGCAAGTTTTGAAAACTATCACCATGTGGTCAAGACCAATAACTGAATGGAGAACGGAAACCTTTTAAACTTTGCAGAAGAATTATTTCACTGCCTGACCTGGAGTTGACAACAACGGCGGTTACCCTGAAGAGTGAAGACATCCCTTACAAGGTAGAAGTGTTGGCGATGCAGAAGAGCTAGCCAAGATGGCGAACCTGAAACTGATGAAGACGTGCAGTCTCACTTCCCTATTCATCTTGGTTGTACTAAGATGAATTGAGGGCGGAAGCAGACTGGACGAATTTAAAGAGCATGCCAGAAATTCACATTACTCCATCACATTCCATCACATTAGAAGAAGGACTGCAGGAGGCTCGACGAACCAGACACAAGTTCCCGATTTTGGTTTCACTTCCCGATTGATGGACAGACGAAGACAGATTAACCGGACTCGAGGAGATTGGATGTTTTGAATGAACGGAATTTTGAAACAGACCCTTTATGTTTGGAAGAATTGATTCTATGAAGGCCGAAGTTCTTGGCGACTAACTTTCATTTCCGTTGACCCTCTTAAATTTCGTTAAATAATAATAAGATCCTCTTATGATTTAAGTTTCCTAGAAGCATTTCAGTTCGTGTTCATTTTTCGTATGTTCGGTGATGGCTTTGTTTGAGAGATTTTGGCGAGTTGTGGAAGATATTATGCTTATGAGGCGTGCCTCAATTCTGCTAGGCAATCTTGGATTTTGATACTCTTGCGAATAGTTTTGTTTTCCCTCTTGACTATGGTATTCGATTTTGGTTGACCTCTGAGATTGTAGAAGTACTAGGTGGATTAAGATAGGTGGTTTTGATTACGACTTGAGATAAAGTATGACCATCATGAGGGCATATTTATATGATGCCGGTATTATGACGTCTGGCCAACGTGATAATACTTACCTCATATAACGTGCACTTGTTGTGGGCATAGGATATCTTGGGGAGTACCTAAGAAGTTAGAATTTGAAATTCCGTTGGATTATCCGTGATTAGTGAGACTTTAGGTTCATTCTACCTATGCGTATACTCTACCTTCATTCGTTAAATATCTGGATGAGTTTTGGTCTCTCTTTTTGCATTCTGTTGACCTCTGTTATAAATCTTGAATTCTGGTAAAACTCTCTACTGCTGATATAGTTAATTTGATCTGAAATCTTGTTCGTATTTCCATATGAGCTTTCCGGAAGATTCACCTACCCTCCATTTTCGTTGCATGGTCATTTGATCGGAATCAACCTAATTTGTCTCCTTCTGAGGAATTTGAACCCACCTAATGTTGATTTGAGTCATGAGAAACTATTTGGTCTGAAGATCTTTTGGAAGAACCTCCTCGGACATGAGAGTGTTGTGATGATCTTTTACGACTTGCTACGACTTCGTTTCACCTTGCGACTTCAAATTTCAAGGACTAAATTTTTTCTTTTAGAGGGGAAGAAGTTGTAATACCCAAAATTTCATAACATTCAAAATGACCAAATTGCCCCTGAAACTTTAAAATTGAATTAAAACACATATAAAGCACCAAATTAATTCCAAACCTTTGGTAATGATCTACATATGAAGTAAAATAATTTTGTGGCAACATTACAATGTTATACTATGTACAAAGAATTAATAATCACCTACAAAAATATAATATGTACCAAAAATTTCATTAAAGTAGTTATTTGTATTTTAAAAACCCTTTAAAACAAGATAATATCAAACTAATTATGGAAAAATGGGACCAAATCAAATCATTGATTTTTTCAAGCCTCTAGGCCGAACCTTCAGCCCATCCCCCCCCCCCCCCCCAAGACTCGGTTAATTCCATTTATCTAATTCCTTCCATTTATTTTTCCACCAAAAACCCTAAACTAACAAATCAAAAATTCTCTCTAGTCAATCCGATTTTCTGGAAGTGTATGGGCAATTTTCTGGCGATCATCAAGGTCCAAGGAGGCTGGGAAAAATAGGATTTGGGTCTTGGATAGCTTGGTTCGAACGTAGGGATTTATTTTGTGTCGAATTATTCATCCGAGAGGTACTTAATTCTTGCGCCTAATCTACACGTTCTAAAATTGATTTGGTATTTTTCTAATGTTATTTAGATCATACATGACTCATATAAATTGTTAAAATCGAATCATGCAAGTTTATATGATCGTACAAATTTTTGAGAATAAAAACACACATAAAATACAAATATGTCTATACGATTTCTCTATGTCTGATACACAATTTTTCTGGGTTCTAATATAATCATATCACTCTGGAAAAAATAGCCATTTGATTTTTTGAAGCTTAAATCAATTGTTTTTGAATTGTTTGTATTACTGGGTTTTATGAAAAATAAGGGAAAAAAAATAAGAAACCCTAATGTGCGATTAGGGCTTGTGTTTTATGTTTAGATCTAGTCATTAATTATGTTCAATGATGATATAATGATTGTTTGATGATTTGGAATAATTAGGGTTAGGGTTTATGGATTAAAAAGGTTACCAATTTGAAAATAAAAGTAAAAGGGTGTGTTTCGCCAATTATGAAACTTGTGGGATATTTTTGTAAGGTTATTTAGATCTAGGATAATGTATAAAAAAATATAAAATGAGGGTCCTATGAGCAAATATTTCGAGTAGAAGATTTAATTGATAATAATAGTGTCGAATTGAAATTTAATTAAAAGGAGGGACTAAAAGTGTAAATTCTGGAAACTTAAGGTTATTTGATGTAAATAATGATATGAAGGGTGTAATGTGTAATTTTGGATATTTAAGGGCTTAATATGTAATTATTAAAAATATATGATTCGAATTATATTTTTGGAAACTATAAGGACTAGTTTTGTAATTTATGAAATTGAAGGGGCTGTTTTACCAATATTAATTTCAAGGGTATATTCTGTAATTTGGTAAAATAAAGTGCTTGATGTGTAAATATAAATATGGTAAGGGTTAAATTGTGATTTATGTAATTATAGGGTTTATTTTGTAATTTAATTAACTAAAGGGGTATAATCTGTAATTTGTGAAACTTGAAGGTTAAAAGTGTAATTCTGTAAAACTTATGTATTTAAAGAGATAATTTGTGATACTTTTCATTTTAAACCTTTAACTTCGGGTTATTTACATTAAAACCATAAAATATGGAAAGTTGTTATATTTAACGCTAAACTTTTATGACTTGCTAAAATTAACCCTATTTCCATAATAATAATTAATAAATGACTTAACCTAATTACTTTTTGGAATTTGTCTAATTATCAATGTTGCAAAAATCGTGAATCGGTAGCCGGGCGGTCGACCACCCTGTAGCGAGTAATCGGCCAAGGCGGGATTAATCGGTGATTAATCGGATTGGCATTTTTTGTATGTTTTAGGTATTTCTAGAGACTAAACTAAAGATCTTAACTGATTACAAGCCTACTATGTTTCCAAACCTCAATAAAAGGCTCCAATTATGATTATGAGGCTCATTGTGCATTATAAGTGAAATAAACGATCCCTAAATTAAGTAGAATGCCTAAATTTTCATTTTTTTAAACCTGACCGATTTGGCCGATTCAGCCGATTTTTGGCCGATTCAGCCGATTTTTGGCCGATTTTTTTGCCTGACCGATTTTTTGGCCGATTTTCACTATTCTACAAGGTACTGGGCCGATTAACCACTAATCGGCGATTAATCGGCCGATTCAACCGATTTTTGCAACATTGCTAATTATGAAAATTTGCTAAATAAGGAAACTTTATGAAAATGGAAACTTGCTAATTTTGGAAACTTGCTATAAAGGGAAAGTTACTAAAAATGGAAAGTCGACTAAAATGAGAAATCTGATTTGAAGAAGATATTAATAATAAGACGACCATGTATTCGTGTAGATTCGCTGAAGATGGAGTTGTTTTCGATCTATATATTTCTAGATATGTTTGCACTTGCGGTATAAGGTACAGATATTCTACCCTTTTTCAGTAAGAGTGTTTTCCCTCTCATGACTCATTGATCTTGTTTCGTTTTAAGATTCCCTAAGCCATTGCTATGTTCCCCTACACTTTGGTTCGTTTGTTTGATTCATTTTGGACTTTGATGTTCGATATGACCCTTTTTGCTTTGAGCCTCTATAATGATCCATTTGATATTCGTTCATTACCTTGTGTTATTAGTATTCGAAACACTTGATACTTCGAAGGTTCATTTGATTTTGGTAACTAGATGTGAAAACCTTTTCAATTATATCATGGAAATGTTTTGAGGAAAACTTATTTTAAAATGATGTTTATGAAATATGAGATACCACTTTTATTTGGAATTTTACTAAACGTTTATGAGACTACTTTTGTGAATACCGTTATTAAAGATCATTTTTATGAAAATCGTTTGATAAAGATTTAATTTAAATGAACCATTTGATTATGAACCTTTGATCCGTTCGTTTTGACTCATCGACTTTGATATTGGAGATGACCCTTTGCCATGAACCTTTGATAATTGGACTTTGACTATGATTCGATGACTTTAACTATTTGAACTTTTGTAATGATTTGGACCTTTGATATGATTTGGACCTTTGAAATGATTTGGATCTTTGATGTGATTTGGACCTTTGACCCTTCAGTTTGATACCCGAGCCAAGTTCGTTTCCTAGCCATGAAGGTAACATGGCCGTGTCATTGATGCACCAATGGCATGACTCCAGTGTGGCCGAGTGATGTTCCACACCGTCCCCATTTTGATTATTATGTGCACACTACATTTATTAAGGCCAGTATATTGTTCGGGGGGCGTATGGATGCATCCTAGGTTCGTGTTCGTATTAGTGGATTTAACATGGTTTGATATTATATATTGTTCGGTGACTGATGTTGGGTGCAATCCACGTCTTTCACAAGTTCGGGAGTTAGCTACTCCATTTGAAGAATGAGGACACCCCTCATATTATCTGATTATCTGAGAGGTCTCCCCTCTATATGATTATGAAGATGTGGTTACTATATTTGATTTGTTTGGGCTCGTGGTGGATTACTGACCTTCCCTTTTCCCTTTCTTACTTTGTACCTTTGTCTATACCTTATGTTATTCCATTGCACTATACCATATATGTTCGTTTCCTTTTGCTTTTGTTTTCGTTTACATATATCTGTTCACTGGGCTTTTTAAGCTCAGCCGCATTTCTTTTCCTGCGGCAGGTTTAGTAGGGAGCTGGGAATGAGTGGAGAGTACCTTGGACTTAGAAGACTTGATAGTTATTCTGGATTAGAGTTGATTAGAAGATATTATGTTTTTAGAATTTGTATTCGCATTTGTAACCTTGTAATTTCAGTATTTCATTTGTAACCTTTGAGATTCTTGTATTACTGTAAATGTATGCTTTGTTTTGATTTGATATGAAACCATTTTTGTGATATCTTTACCCTTGTCGGGTTGGGGTGTTACAATTATGGTATCAGAGAGACAGGTTGCGATTCGTAATACAATTACCCTTGGCCTGTGTAAGTTAGGACCACTAAGTTTTCCCTGTAGGCGCTCGTAAGACAACCTTTGAAAATTGCTTTAAGATTTCCCTATAGGAACGTAAGTTTTGACCAGTGAGGAATGGGTAGACTATAAGGCATTCGTTTAAGTATCTTTGCTTCCGCATCACTCTGATTCGTGCCTTGCTTTTGATTAGATCCTGTTGATATCACATTTGGAAAGCGAAAGCACATGTTTTGCACCACCTAAGATTTGAACCTGATTAAATCTTGAAGGCATTGAGAATTTCATAATAATTACCTGACACTATGTGATCCTCATCTTCAGATTTTGACTCTGATCTTTGATCCTTTCGTTAATCATTTTGATACCTCTTCGGGCATTCTGAGAACCTCCATGGCGATGACGTACTGGATATGTTTTGTTATTTGTCTTTTGCTTTTGATAAGTACCTATGAATCTTCCGGCACTATTTGATTTCGTTTCACCCATCTCTGTTCCTACGAGAAGTCTTATGGTGTGTAACCACG
The DNA here is from genome assembly GCA_021014915.2 of Artemisia tridentata subsp. tridentata. Taxonomy (NCBI): domain Eukaryota; kingdom Viridiplantae; phylum Streptophyta; class Magnoliopsida; order Asterales; family Asteraceae; genus Artemisia; species Artemisia tridentata. Next base: position 393,588,374 of record CP139508.1, read on the forward strand.
AGTATAAGAATGTTTCCCCCTCATTTTCGAATGATAAAGATTTGATTTGTGATCCGTCTTTCTTTGGATAGTTAACTTCGATTTTATTCTAACAAGGAATTGGTTGATGGAGCATTCAAATATTGACAACTACCCTCCTATGTCTCACCTTGGCATTTGAAACAATTTTGAACTCCCTACTACGATTACCGATTGTTAAACCCTTTGCTATCACTATTACTCCGGAGACTCGTATGTTACTTTCGCGGTTATGAAGTTTTCCTAGAACCTATTTCGTACCCCAATAAATGAATCTTACCTTGAGAGGTATTTGGCACCCTGAGTTTTCTGAATATGATTCGTGACTGAACCACATGTTTTTCCACCGAAGTGTGAAGTAGGATTTGACATGATACCGAGAGATTGTCTAGTCACTAAGCGAAGGTGTCTTTCAGCGAGAGATTGTCTAGTCACTAAGCGAAGGTGTCTTTCAGATGTGTTCGGGATCATATAAATTGATTCGAGCAACCGGGAAGAACAGCAACCGAAGACCAGGAAGTGAGTTTACTTAAGTGTATTTCCTGGGCGTGTTTTAGTTCGTTCGTGATAAAGAAGGATGGTGACTGGAGATATGTATTGATTACAGGAAGCTGAACCGTAATACTGTTAAGAGCCAATGTTCCTCCACCCTGAAACGAATATATGTTTGTTTAATTTCAGAGCGTGTAGTTTCCTTCTGATGAATTGATTTTATTCTTGGAATTACCTTCCATATTCGTGAACGACTGCTATGACGGTTAGTGACGCTAATAGTAGTAGCTAAAGCTCTGACTGTTTTGTGAATTTGATAAATGATGTTTTCTCGTGGGTACTTTGGAAAATGGTCATTGTATGACTTAATAGTACGTTCAGAGGCGAGGAAGAGCATGAAAATCATCTTTGCACTTTGTTAGGAAATTCGTCGATCATTTGTACATTCTGAGAGATTGATATTTGTTGAGACAACGATGTTCTTAATTGAGGATACCTCTTTAAATCCCGCAAGTTTTGAAAACTATCACCATGTGGTCAAAACTAATAACAGAATGGAGAACGGAAACCTTTTAAACTTTGCAGAAGAATTATTTCACTGCCTGACCTGGAGTTGACAATAACGGCGGTTACCCTGAAGAGTGAAGACGTCCCTTACAAGGTAGAAGTGTTGGCGATGCAGAAGAGCTAGCCAAGATGGCGAACCTGAAACTGATGAAGACGTGCAGTCTCACTTCCCTATTCATCTTGGTTGTACTAAGATGAATTGAGGGCGGAAGCAGACTGGACGAATTTAAAGAGCATGCCAGAAATTCACATTACTCCATCACATTAGAAGAAGAACTGCAGGAGGCTCGACGAACCAGACACAAGTTCCCGATTTTGGTTTCACTTCCCGATTGATGGACAGACGAAGACAGATTAATCGGACTCGAGGAGATTGGATGTTTTGAATGAACGGAATCTTGAAACAGACCCTTTATGTTTGGAAGAATTGATTCTATGAAGGCCGAAGTTCTTGGCGACTAACTTTCATTTCCGTTGACCCTCTTAAATTTCGTTAAATAATAATAAGATCCTCTTATGATTTAAGTTTCCTAGAAGCATTTTAGTTCGTGTTCATTTTTCGTATGTTCGGCGATGGCTTTGTTTGAGAGATTTTGGCGAGTTGTGGAAGATAATATGCTTATGAGGCGTGCCTCAACTCTGCTAGGCAATCTTGGATTTTGATACTCTTGCGAATAGTTTTGTTTTCCCACTTGACTATGGTATTCGATTTTGGTTGACCTCTGAGATTGTAGAAGTACTAGGTGGATTAAGATAGGTGGTTTTGATTACGACTTGAGATAAAGTATGACCATCATGAGGGCATATTTATATGATGCCGGTATTATGACGTCTGGCCAACGTGATAATACTTACATCATATAACGTGCACTTGTTGTGGGCATAGGATATCTTGGGGAGTACCTAAGAAGTTAGAATTTGAAATTCCGTTGGATTATCCGTGATTAGTGAGACTTTAGGTTCATTCTACCTATGCGTATACTCTACCTTCATTCGTTAAATATCTGGATGAGTTTTGGACTCTCGTTTTGCATTCTGTTGACCTCTGTTATAAATCTTGAATTCTGGTAAAACTCTCTACTGTTGATATAGTTAATTTGATCTGAAATCTTGTTCGTATTTCCATATGAGCTTTCCGGAAGATTCACCTACCCTCCATTTTCGTTGCATGGTCATTTGATCGGAATCAACCTAATTTGTCTCCTTCTGAGGAATTTGAACCCACCTCATGTTGATTTGAGTCATGAGAAACTATTTGGTCTGAAGATCTTTTGGAAGAACCTCCTCGGACATGAGAGTGTTGTGATGATCTTTTACGACTTGCTACGACTTCGTTTCACCTTGCGACTTCAAATTTTGAGGACGTAATTTTTTCTTTTAGAGGGGAAGAAGTTGTAATACCAAAAATATCATAACATGCAAAATGACCAAATTGCCCCTGAAACTTTAAAATTGAATTAAAACACATATAAAGCACCAAATTAATTCCAAACCTTTGGTAATGATCTACATATGAAGTAAAATAATTTTGTGGCAACATTACAATGTTATACTCTGTACAAAGAATTAATAATCACCTACAACAATATAATATGTACCAAAAATTTCATTAAAGTAGTTATTTGTATATTAAAAACCCTTTAAAACAAGATAATATCAAACTAATTATGGAAAAATGGGACCAAATCAAATCATTCATTTTTTCAAGCCTCTAGGCCGAACCTTCAGCCCATCCCCCGCCCCCTAAGACTCAGCCAATTCCATTTATCTAATTCATTCCATTTATTTTTCCACCAAAAACCCTAAATTAACAAACCAAAAATTCTCTCTAGTCAATCCGATTTTCTGGAAATGTATGGGCAATTTTTTGGCGATCATCAAGGTCCAAGGAGGCTGGGAAAAATAGGATTTGGGTCTTGGATAGCTTGTTTCGAACGTAGGGATTTATTTTGTGTCGAATTATTCATCCGAGAGGTACTTAATTGTTGCGCCTAATCTACACGTTCTAAAATTGATTTGATATTTTTCTAAAGTTATTTAGATCATACATGACTCATATAAATTGTTAAAATTGAATCATGCAAGTTTATATGATCGTACGAATTTTTGAGAATAAAAACACACATAAAATACAAATATGTCTATACGATTTCTTTGGGTCTTATACACAATTTTTCTGGGTTCTAATATAATCATATCACTCTGGAAAAATAGCCATTTGATTTTTTGAAGCTTAAATCAATTGTTTTTGAATTGTTTGTATTACCGGGTTTTATGAAAAATAAGGGAAAAAAAATAAGAAACCCTAATGTGCGATTAGGGCTTGTGTTTTATGGTTAGATCTGGTCATTAATTATGTTCAATGATGATATAATGATTGTTTGATGATTTGGAATAATTAGGGTTAGGGTTTATGGATTAAAAAGGTTACTGATTTGAAAATAAAAGTAAAAGGGTGTGTTTCGCCAATTATGAAACTTGTGGGATATTTTTGTAAGGTTATTTAGATCTGGGATAATGTATAAAAAAAATATAAAATGAGGGTCCTATGAGCAAGTATTGCGAGTAGAAGATTTAATTGATAATAATAGTGTCGAATTGAAATTTAATTAAAAGGAGGGACTAAAAGTGTAAATTCTGGAAACTTAAGGTTATTCGGTGTAAATAATGATATGAAGGGTGTAATGTGTAATTTTGGATATTTAAGGGCTTAATATGTAATTATTAAAAATATATGATTCGAATTATATTTTTGGAAACTATAAGGACTAGTTTTGTAATTTATGAAATTGAAGGGACTGTCGTACCAATATTAATTTCAAGGGTATATTCTGTAATTTGGTAAAATAAAGTGCTTGATGTGTAAATATAAATATGGTAAGGGTTAAATTGTGATTTATGTAATTATAGGGTTTATTTTGTAATTTAATTAACTAAAGGGGTATAATCTGTAATTTGTGAAACTTGAAGGTTAAAAGTGTAATTCTGGAAAACTTATGTATTTAAAGGGATAATTTGTGATACTTTTCATTTTAAACCTTTAACTTCGGGTTATTTACATTTAAAACCCTAAAATATGGAAAGTTGTTATATTTAACCCTAAACTTTTATGACTTGCTAAAATGAACCCTATTTCCATAATAATAATTAATAAATGACTTAACCTAATTAGTTTGTGGAATTTGTCTAATTATGGAAATTTGCTAAATAAGGAAACTTTCTAAAAATGGAAACTTGCGAATTTTGGAAACTTGCTATAAAGGGAAAGTTACTAAAAATGGAAAGTCGACTAAAATGAGAAATCTGATTTGAAGAAGATATTAATAATAAGACGACCATGTATTCGTGTAGATTCGCTGAAGATGGAGTTGTTTTCGATCTATATATTTCTAGATATGTTTGCACTTGCGGTATAAGGTACAGATATTCTACCCTTTTTCAGTAAGGGTGTTTTCCCTCTCATGACTCATTGATCTTGTTTCGTTTTAAGATTCCCTAAGCCATTGCTATGATTGATGCGTGGTTTTGCGACCTTACAACAGGTTTTACCTCTCGAGGGATCTCAAGAGGCTTGCAATCCCCACCAGGCAGTGTACCTGACCGATGTAGTATAGTGTAGTGGCAAGTACCGGGGGATTGATCGTTCTCTAGGGGAATAGTGCCGTTAGGATAGAAAAACTACTCTAATAGGTCTAAGGGTGAGGGAAGATTCTTTTTGTATTTTTATATTTTTATGAAAGCAAGTAAAATCTCGGGTTTGAAGGAGTGGGCGGAATTAGTTGCTAGTCAACTAACCCAAATAACTACAATTGCAAATAAAATAAAATAACTGAAAATGAAAAGGTCGTGGAACTTATATGGGGAGAAATGTGTTTACTTAGATTTCCTTACTCCCTAACTATCTTTTACCGGTTGATTATTGTGTATTAATTGCGTGGATGACGGGTGTATTCCTTAATACCAATCGTGGGGTGGCGTACGTACTTCCCCAACTCTATAAGCTCCTACTTCACTCCTATGTCGAGCCGGCTAAGAAGCTCTTAACATGGGATCACTAGAATTCGCTCATGCATTAAATACAACCATAAAAACCTTAGTACGCATTGGTTCATGTTTCTTAAGACGTTCAAGCAAGTTACCGTATAGGAGGTTAGCCAGTTTTTTTAAGCCTAACATCGATAAACAATCACCCAATACAATTAATAACACACCAACAACCAATAATCAATAGTTAGGTTTCATTAGATCTAAGCAAACACAAGATGAATCTAGCCTAGCATGTTAATTAAAAGACAAGAACAAGACATAATCAAACAACGCATAGACATATTGAATGATTAAATGATTACTTATCTTCAATTAAACATGGGAGATCCAAGGGTATAAAACCCTTAAAAATGGCAGAAAATTCGTCTTAGGGTTTCTCCTCACAAAGTTGCACACCAATGACTAAAAATTGCAAAACTATATATAGAATTTAGGGGCTGACGGCGTCACGTTGTAGGAGGTGACGCCGTCACCTCGCCGCGGCTAGCGTTCCCGGATGGTCTTCCTGATGCCGTCCCTCTTTAATCCTCCAAAATCCACTCTGGCGCGTCAAGGGTTGACGCCGTCACAATTGTGCTTGACGCCGTCTCTCTTTAACTTAAACCGTGACGGCCTTGATCACCTTAAAGGGTGACGCCGTCAGACTTCCTTTGTAAAACTCTCTGGCGCGTCACGTGTATTTGTCATATCCACCTCTTTTGCCAAGCCGTGACGCCGTCAGGAGCAATCCTTGACGCCGTCACGTGTACTTTTCCAACAGCTTTGGAGACTTTGTCGTTTTCTTCACTTTTATGCTCCAAAAACGTCCAAAATGCTTCCTTTTCCAGATTTCTTCTCCAAAGTACCTAAAATGACAAAAGGAACGATTTAGGGCAATATTTGATCAAATAAATACGATTTAGGGCTTAAATGACCCCCTAAAAGCGGTACACTTTTCGCTTCATCAAATACCCTTACACTTGAGATTTGCTTGTCCTCAAGCAAATGCGCTTTTATTCTAATCAAAATACAAGTTAGGGGTCATTTAACGCTAATATAAAAGTAATTACAACAAATAGTCGTTCCACTTTAATCATAATAAGCACGGAGATTACAAACTAGCACCTCACAAGTAGTGTTTAGATACTCACATCTCTCAGGTGTCATAAAAGTATATCTCATTTTTTTTTCTTCGTACACTCTTGCCCTACCATCCAAAATAATACATCGTAGGGGCGTTGCATTCCCCTTACACTTGAACTTTTACATAACTTTACAATTAACTATTCTAATGACTCGAATTAAGATAATCGAAACACTTGGAGTACTTTTAAAATATTTAGCACATATGGGGGTAATAATGTTGTTCTTCCCCATTACTCCATTACACTAGTACTTTACCCATGAGTCCCAATCGTCCCAAAACAATATGTACAAGGATATGACTCGACTTAGCAACCATGTAATCAATTAGATAATTAACTTGGGGTTTAAACAAATGTTGTCACAATAATGCACTAAAAATGAGTGCATACAAGGTAGGCTAAGGCGATTTGGGTGTACATTTAAGTGGGGTGTAAACAAATTCTTCCTTTAAGTAAAATGCTTAAAGTTAGAAACGAAAATATAGGCTCTGAGGGGTGTACTAGGGGTATCGTGTACTAAAAATGAGTACAACGCAAAGGGTGTGGGAGAATTACTTGACCAATGTAGCCAATGTAATTATAACAAAAACACAGGTGTAAAACAATGGGTTAATCCTAATGCCTCTTATCATGTAGTAAATCTAACTACCCGAATGTATTCTTACTTGTGGCATCGGAATGGTCCTAACGCAAGTTCTAGAATCTAAGTGCTACCGGTACACACATCATAGCATAAATGCTTTTCCTACCAATTCTAGGGGCGAACCTCAAATATTTGGGGGTGGAAAATTTTTTAGTGGTACGGTTTTTGTGCTAGTCATATAACTCCTATCCGTGAGACGCTCATTAAGACCAAAGTTTTACTCCTATATGTTGTAAAAAATTTTAAATTTGGCACTAAAATTGCCCTAACAGGTAGTTCTCTCAGTTTTATTACACATCTACCATTAAACAAACAAAAATCAAGCGTAATAGCATTCTCTAAGGTATCGTACTTTACCCCCCCCCTTACACTTAAGATGAACATTGTCCCCAATGTTCAAATAACAAGATATAAAAGTAAATAAGGTAAAAGAATGAAATCAAATACTCCCCTGATTCGTTTGGTGGATAAAGAGGTAACATGGTTAGATCTTCTTCCAAGGTAATGTTGAAGCTCCAAGACTAATGCATCGCCAAAAGCTAGATTCCACATAAATCTCCTTGTCCAAAATAACCTGTTAAACCTGAGAAAACAAACACGAAAACCTGCATAACAACGGCGGGATAAATCTATATAAGGATATAATGCTTGTGGAATGATTATTTTGCAGATTCCTGGAGTTTATAAGTTAGAGATTTAATAAAAACTTTTTATGATTCCGGTAGAAAAACAAAACTTTCAAAAATTTCAGAAAATTAAAACCTGACGCCGTCAGGTTGTAAGGCCTGACGCCGTCAGAAATGATCTGACAGAATTCTCATGTTAAGTTTCCGGAAAATTTCTGGAAAAACCTATACCTTACTTCCTGGAATTCCTGTAAAACATCATTATGACTCGATACAAGCATTTGACTCAAACAATTACTAATATGTATGTTAATTTAATATTGTTATGATTCATGTTCATTTGTTCTAATAAACCAATTTGGATTTCCCTTACACTTATCTTTTGAAAAATACCTTTATATGTAGTTAAGACGAAGTTAAAAACAAGATAAAGCATTTTCACAATTTAGTTTTGAACATGAATCAATAATAATAAAAATTAAACATACATACGGAAGCAAATAAAATCAAACAAACAAATAAATAAACACACAAAGCAAATAAAGCTTGGGTTGCCTCCCAAGAAGCGCTTTTCTTTATTAACGAGTCTTGTAGCTCGACTCAAAGTCACGTACATTACGTGATTCCATCATTGGTCACGGTTTCTAGGCCATTCTCATGTCCGGTTTTATATTCTGGTCCTAATTTCAGACAATCCTTGTAGAAACCGGATATCCTTTCCATAACATAGTCTACTCCTTTACTTCTATCTTCATCATTCCTATAGTAGACCGCTTGCTTAAGCTCCTTCTCAACATTTGAAAAGTGTTGGAATTGCTCTATCTTATATGGCATTTGGTAGTTTACCTCATCGGTCTCATCCTTAAATCTAACTATCCCTAAGGAAGGTTCATAAGTCATTCTAGAGACCTCAACAAATGGTTTTCCAAAAACTACTTGAGTTAAGCATGCATCGACTATTGGGCGGATATCTTCTACAATTACAAAGTCGGTGACATAGGTGAAGTTTTCTACATAAACCGGTAATCCCTTAACTCTTCCCGTGAAGTTACTCATCCAACCCTTATCAGGGAACATCCTATACCCAAGTTGATTTTTCATTATTAAGTTGTAGTGGGCTCTAGTCATGATGTTTATGGGCGATCTAAGGTCGATGTAAGCTTTCCACACATGCAAATGTCCGATGTTGCATGGTATGTTGAGATTAGAAGGGTCGCCTATTTTTATAATTGGTCTACCTAGGAAGTATGGTGTCTCGGGGTCATCGAATAAGTCTGTATGATATGTGCGCTCTTCCTTAGTGGGTAGCCTATTGAAGTAGTCCTCATCATCATCTACTTCTTCAATCTCACTTTTCCTTACTTCCTTATCAACCTCGACTTTCTTAACCTCATCCTCAGGTTCACTATTATCCTCATTCCTATCAATCGGTTTAATAGTGACAATGTTGACGAAGTGGATCATGAAGCGAAAAGTGTACCGCTTTTAGGGGGTCATTTAAGCCCTAAATCGTATTTATTTGATCAAATATTGCCCTAAATCGTTCCTTTTGTCATTTTAGGTACTTTGGAGAAGAAATCTGGAAAAGGAAGCATTTTGGACGTTTTTGGAGCATAAAAGTGAAGAAAACGACAAAGTCTCCAAAGCTGCTGGAAAAGTACACGTGACGGCGTCAAGGATTGCTCCTGACGGCGTCACGGCTTGGCAAAAGAGGTGGATATGACAAATACACGTGACGCGCCACAGAGTTTTACAAAAAAAGTCTGACGGCGTCACCCTTTAAGGTGATCAAGGCCGTCACGGTTTAAGTTAAAGAGAGACGGCGTCAAGCACAATTGTGACGGCGTCAACCCTTGACGCGCCAGAGTGGATTTTGGAGGATTAAAAAGGGACGGCGTCAGGAAGACCATCCGGGAACCCTAGCCGCGGGGAGGTGACGGCGTCACCTCCTACAACGTGACACCGTCAGCCCCTAAATTCTATATATAGTTTTGCACTTTTTAGTCATTAGTGTGCAACTTTGTGAGGAGAAACCCTAAGACGAATTTTCTGCCATTTTTAAGGGTTTTATACCCTTGGATCTCCCATGTTTAATTGAAGATAAGTAATCAATTAATCATTCAATATGTCTATGTGTTGTTTGATTATATCTTGTTCTTGTCCTTTAATTAACATGCTAGGCTAGATTTATCTTGTGTTTGCTTAGATCTAATGAAACCTAACTATTGATTATTGGTTGTTGGTGTGTTATTAATTGTATTGGATGATTGTTTATCGATGTTAGGCTTAAGAAAACTGGCTAACCTCCTATACGGTAACTTGCTTGAACGTCTTAAGAAACATGAACCAATGCGTACTAAGGTTTTTATGGTTGTATTTAATGCATGAGCGAATTCTAGTGATCCCATGTTAGGAGCTTCTTAGCCGGCTCGACATAGGAGTGAAGTAGGAGCTTATAGAGTTGGGGAAGTACGTACGCCACCCCACGATTGGTATTAAGGAATACACCCATCATCCACGCAATTAATACACACTAATCAACCGGTAAAAGATAGTTAGGGAGTAAGGAAATCTAAGTAAACACATTTCTCCCCATATAAGTTCCACAACCTTTTTATTTTCAGTCATTTTATTTTATTTGCATTTGTAGTTATTTAGGTTAGTTGACTAGCAACTAATTCCGCCCACTCCTTCAAACCCGAGATTTTACTTGCTTTCATAAAAATATAAAAATACAAAAAAGAATCTTCCCTCACCCTTAGACCTATTAGAGTAGTTTTTCAATCCTAACGACACTATTCCCCTAGAGAACGATCAATCCCCCGGTACTTGCCACTACACTATACTACATCGGTCAGGTACACTGCCTGGTGGGGATTGCAAGCCTCTTGAGATCCCTCGAGAGGTAAAACCTGTTGTAAGGTCGCAAAACCACGCATCAAGTTTTTGGCGCCACTGCCGGGGAGTAGTTATTGCTTAGGTTGAAATTTATTTTTATTAGGTCTACTCATTAGATTCCTATCTAGTGAGATTTTTATTTTCTTTTTATTAGCTTTCTAGTAGTCTATCTTTTCTTTGTGTCTTTGTTCGTAAAAACCTTTCCATTGACTCTTCCGTTCACCAATATGGAGTACGCGAACCCACCATACTACCGACCACAAAATCCATTTGCCCCTAATGACATCTTGATGTTCAACCAATATCGAGATGAACCCATATATGATGCATGGACTCGTTTTAAAAACTTACTCCGAATAGTCCCTCATCATAGCTTCGATTTAGCATCCCTAACCCAAATCTTTTACGATCGTGTCGACCGATATGACCAAATGTGCATTAACGATTTTGCCAGTAGGGACCTTAGGGAATTAAATGCTGAAGAAGCATGGGATACCATAGAAGATTGTGCCCAATATTATTATAGAGTAGACAACCCAACAAACGTTAGTACAAGTCAATTGACCACAAATTTCAAGGATCATGAAACATGTTTGTTTGGGGATGAGGGTAGAGTTGAGCCACCTAGTTGCATGTCATGGTTAGGCACTACCATAATACAAGATGAACACATAGGTGATCTTGACACAAGAAATGATGAGGTAAGTAACATAAGCCCGCTAAATACCCCACAAGTCCTACCATCATTTGAGGCACACACACCGCCCGTGACTTACCCGGAAGAAGTAGAAGTGACTTTAGGAATCACAATGGAGGTAGAACCCTTGGACCAAGCACAACTAGAGGATATAGGTTTGAACACTTTTAGTGATGACCTTACTCTTAGTTCTAGGGAATTTCCTAGTGTTGATGAAACGGAACCTCAACCTTTACACAACTTTCCATCCTTAGATTTACATCTAGGAGACAAAAGAGGAATCGACCCACCCATCAACCCTTATTATCCGGGTAGTTTTAGGATGAAGGAAGCCATTCACTCACCCCCTTCACCTCACGTGGCATATTTCCACCCTAAGGGTGTGTATCGCTACTTTCACCCGCACTTAACCCTAAGTGTAGGGAAAACCACTCCTTTATCCGTTAAATAAGGGCAGAGTCAGGCTCGTGACTCGAACAAAAACAAGCGCTTCTTGGGAGGCAACCCATGTTTTTAATTGTTTGATGTTTTTATTTTATTTGTTTGTTTGTGTCATATATGCTTAATCATAATTGTTAAATTTTCATGTTTCGAATAATTTGTAAAAATGCTGTATTTTGTTTTTAACCTCGTCTTAATTGCATATAAAGGTATTTTACAAAAAAGATAAGTGTAGGAAAGTTTATATTTTGTTAAAAAGAACAAAATTCGAACATGGAAAATTCACAATTCATGATTAGCATGTATTCTATCTTGTTTATGTGTCAATACTTGTGGACATGTTTTATAAATCCCTATTTGTAAGTCATCCCGCAAGTATCCTATCCTTTTATTGCTTTGTTTTGTTTTTATTTCTAAGTCTGGAAATATATCTAGTTGTGGTTTTTCTTTGTTCGGTTTGATGCTTTGGTTTTTGTGTTTGTTGGTTACAGGTATTATTGGATAAGAAGATGTACGTGCAACACATCAAGAGGATGATTATATTTCTGGAGTGAAGCTTATCATGTTCATTCTCTTGGAGGGAGATTTAACCATATTATCACATCATCCATACCGAGCGAATCAGGGGAGTATTAGTTTCTTCCATTCTCATTTATTTTTACTTTTACATCTTTTGTCTAGAACATTGGGGACAATGTTCGGATTAAGTGTAGGGAGGGTAAATTAGGATGCCTTAGAAACTACAACTTCGCTTGATTTTTGTTTTGTTTAATAGTGAATGTGTAATAAAACTGAGATAAATACTTGTTAAGGCAATTTTAGTGCCAAATTTAAATTTTTTTACAACATATAGGAGTGAAACTTTGGTCTTAATGAGCGTCTCACGGATAGGAGTTATATGACTAGCACAAAAACCGTACCACTAAAAAATTTTCCACCCCCAAATATGTGAGGTTCGCCCCTAGAATTGGTAGGAAAAGCATTTATGCTATGATGTGTGTACCGGTAGCACTTAGATTCTAGAACTTGCGTTAGGACCATTCCGAGGCCACAAGTGAGACTACATTCGTGTAGTTAGATTTACTACATGATAAGAGGCATTAGGATTAACCCATTGTTTTACACCTGTGTTTTTGTTATAATTACATTGGCTATATTCGTCAAGTAATTCTCCCACACCCTTTCCGTTGTACTCATTTTTAGTACACGATACCCCTAGTACACCCCTCAGAGCCTATATTTTCGTTTCTAACTTTAAGCATTTTACTTAAAGGAAGAATTTGTTTACACCCCACTTAAATGTACACCCAAATCGCCTTAGCCTACCTTGTATGCACTCATTTTTAGTGCATTATTGTGACAACATTTGTTTAAACCCCAAGTTAATTATCTAATTGATTACATGGTTGCCAAGTCGAGTCATATCCTTGTACATATTGTTTTGGGACGATTGGGATTCATGGGTAAAGTATTAGTGTAATGGAGTAATGGGGAAGAACAACATTATTACCCCCGTATGTGCTAAATATTTTAAAAGTACTCCAAGTGTTTCGATTATCTTAATTCGAGTCATTAGAATAGTTATTTGTGAAGTTATGTAAAAGTTCAAGTGTAAGGGGAATGCAACGCCCCTACAATGTATTATTTTGGATGGTAGGGCAAGAGTGTATAAAAAATAAATAAATAAATAAATAAAAATACAAAAAAATGAGAAAAAGAAAAGTAGAAAAAACATACGGACTACCATCCCGTTTCATTTTATGTTTATTTTATGTTTTTGTTATTTTGTTTTTAGCTTAAGTCGAGTCTAGTCTTGGCTTAGCAACGCCATATTGTACATGTAATTAATCAAGATCTTTAACTCGCCACCAGTAAAATATCCCTTATCCAACAAATCCGTGTTTATCATATCCCTACACCTAACGTTATAACCCGTTTAAAAGCCCTCTTTGATAGTTTATCTTAGGTGCTTACGCCTAGTGGAGGAGGTTTTTGATCCTTTCCCAAGCCTATGGTAATCTATTTGCTATGACAGGTAGTGAGAGATATTATTCATTTTCATTTATGATATATACTTTTATGAAACCTGAGAGATGTGAGTATCTAAACACTACTTGTGAGGTGCTAGTATGTAATCTCCGTGCTTATTATGATTAAAGTGGAACGACTATTTGTTGTAATTACTTTTATATTAGCGTTAAATGACCCCTAACTTGTATTTTGATTAGAATAAAAGCACATTTGCTTGAGGACAAGCAAATCTCAAGTGTAAGGGTATTTGATGAAGCGAAAAGTGTACCAATTTTAGGGGGTCATTTAAGCCCTAAATCGTATTTATTTGATCAAATATTGCCCTAAATCGTTCCTTTTGTCATTTTAGGTACTTTGGAGAAGAAATCTGGAAAAGGAAGCATTTTGGACATTTTTGGAGCATAAAAGTGAAGAAAACGACAAAGTCTCCAAAGCTGCTGGAAAAGTACACGTGACGGCGTCAAGGATTGCTCCTGACGGCGTCACGGCTTGGCAAAAGAGGTGGATATGATAAATACACGTGACGCGCCAGAGAGTTTTACAAAGGAAGTCTGACGGCGTCACCCTTTAAGGTAATCAAGGCCGTCACGGTTTAAGTTAAAGAGAGACGGCGTCAAGCACAATTGTGACGGCGTCAACCCTTGACGCGCCAGAGTGAATTTTGGAGGATTAAAGAGGGATGACGTCAGGAAGACCATTCGGGAACCCTAGCCGCGGCGAGGTGACGGCGTCACCTCCTACAACGTGACGCCGTCAGCCCCTAAATTCTATATATAGTTTTGCAAATTTTAGTCATTAGTGTGCAACTTTGTGAGGAGAAACCCTAAGACGATATTTTCTGCCATTTTTAAGGGTTTAATACCCTTGGATCTCCCATGTTTAATTGAAGATAAGTAATCAATTAATCATTCAATATGTCTATGTGTTATTTGATTATATCTTGTTCTTGTCCTTTAATTAACATGCTAGGCTAGATTTATCTTGTGTTTGCTTAGATCTAATAAAACCTAACTATTGATTATTGGTTGTTGGTGTGTTATTAATTGTATTGGATGATTGTTTATCGATGTTAGGCTTAAGAAAACTGGCTAACATCCTATACGGTAACTTGCTTGAACGTCTTAAGAAACATGAACCAATGCGTACTAAGGTTTTTATGGTTGAATTTAATGCATGAGCGAATTCTAGTGATCCCATGTTAGGAGCTTCTTAGCCGGCTCGACATAGGAGTGAAGTAGGAGCTTATAGAGTTGGGGAAGTACGTACGCCACCCCACGATTGGTATTAAGGAATACACCCATCATCCACGCAATTAATACATACTAATCAACCGGTAAAAGATAGTTAGGGAGTAAGGAAATCTAAGTAAACACATTTCTCACCATATAAGTTCCACAACCTTTTTATTTTCAGTCATTTTATTTTATTTGCATTTGTAGTTATTTGGGTTAGTTGACTAGCAACTAATTCCGCCCACTCTTTCAAACTCGAGATTTTACTTGCTTTCATAAAAATATAAAAATACAAAAAAGAATCTTCCCTCACCCTTAGACCTATTAGAGTAGTTTTTCAATCCTAACGACACTATTCCCCTAGAGAACGATCAATCCCCCGGTACTTGCCACTACACTATACTACATCGGTCAGGTACACTGCCTGGTGGGGATTGCAAGCCTCTTGAGATCCCTCGAGAGGTAAAACCTGTTGTAAGGTCGCAAAACCACGCATCAGTGGACATGTTTGGATGAAGAGGGGTCTTTTACTTGGGGTCCGCTATTTGTGTTCCTAGCGTCCTTATGTGGAGGTTATAGCACTTGATTATTGAGGGCTTTCAATAAGTTGTCAATTTTATTGGTCATCTCCGTTTGTTATTGATTGAATTCGGATTCAAACTTGACCAAACGAGCTTCTTGAGATGCCATAAATTGGGACATCAATCCTTCAAAGTTATTGGTACTACCATAATTGTTGGAAGGATTGTTATTGAAAGTACGGTTCGAGGGTGAACCGCTTGATTGGAAACGATTAGGTGGGTTGGAAGAATTGGTTTGTTGTGCGTTTTGGTTTTGTTTCCACCTAAGGTTTGGGTGATTTTTCCATGAGGGGTTGTATGAATCACCGTAGGGGTTTGGCTCAGGTTTGAAAGTGTACCACTTGTCTCCCGCTCCATCGGTACGCGAGGATGCGTAGTCCGCAAAAGCTTGTTCGGGGAGTTTCATGCAATCACGAGTGTCGTGGGGACCACTACATAATTCACATGAAGAAGTGATTTTGTTTACTTGGCTTGAAGGTTTAGGAGCCTCGTAGGATTTCATAAGAAACTTGACTTGGTCTTCAAGTTCTATGATCCTACGGTCGGAAGTGCTTGAATTGTTCGAAGGCAAAGATATTTCCTTGACCGTTTTATTCAAATCACGGGGATCACTCCAACTTTCGTTGTCATAAAGAGCAAGATCTTCCAGGAGAGCCCATGATTGTTCCGCACTTAGATCACGTAGCTTACCACCGGCCGATTGGTCAATGGTTTGCCTCATGGAGAGATTGATATGGTCATAGAAGATTTGGACTTGGAGCCAAAGTTCTATGCCATGGTGAGGGACTTTTTGGAGTAAGTCCTTGAATCGAGTCCATGCCTCGTAGAGGGTTTCGCCTTGACGTTGTTGGAACATCAAGATATCATTCCTTAGCTTGGTAGTTCTTCCTGGTGGGAAAAACTGAGCGAGGAAACGAGTGGTGAGATCATCCCAAGAGGTGATGGATCCTGCGGGTAGACGCTTTAGCCATTGACTAGCTTGGTCCCGCGGAGAGAATTGAAAGAGACGTAGTCGGGTCGTCTCTCGAGTGGCAACATCAAGGTCTATGGAATCAACGATTTTGAGAAAGTCCTTGAGATGTTGATTAGGATCTTCGGAACGAAGTCCATGGAATGCGCATCCGCTTTGCACCAACCGGATGGTGTCGGATCGCAAGGGAGTGACATTGGCTCCTTGAGTGAGCTCAATGGTGTTTCGATAGCCATGGTGGCTAGGACGGGAGTAGTCTCCTAAGGTACGGGCTCTAGGAGGTGGGTGTTGTTGTGGTGGTGGGTTGTTGGGATCGAGGATATTACCATCTTCCATGATGTCGGATGGTAATGGTTACGAACAAAGAACGAAGAAAAAAGATAGACTAAAGAAAACCTAGAAAAATAAAATAAAAATCTCACTAGAAAGGAATCTAGTCAGTAGACCTAATAAAATAAAAATTCAACCTAAACAATAACTATTCCCCGGCAGCGGCGCCAAAAACTTGATGCGTGGTTTTGCGACCTTACAACATGTTTTACCTCTCAAGGGATCTCAAGAGGCTTGCAATCCCCACCAGGCAGTGTACCTGACCGATGTAGTATAGTGTAGTGGCAAGTACCGGGGGATTGATCGTTCTCTAGGGGAATAGTGTCGTTAGGATTGAAAAACTACTCTAATAGGTCTAAGGGTGAGGGAAGATTCTTTTTGTATTTTTATATTTTTATGAAAGCAAGTAAAATCTCGGGTTTGAAGGAGTGGGCGGAATTAGTTGCTAGTCAACTAACCCAAATAACTACAATTGCAAATAAAATAAAATAACTGAAAATGAAAAGGTCGTGGAACTTATATGGGGAGAAATGTGTTTACTTAGATTTCCTTACTCCCTAACTATCTTTTACCGGTTGATTAGTGTGTATTAATTGCGTGGATGACGGGTGTATTCCGTAATACCAATCGTGGGGTGGCGTACGTACTTCCCCAACTCTATAAGCTCCTACTTCACTCCTATGTCGAGCTGGCTAAGAAGCTCCTAACATGGGATCACTAGAATTCGCTCATGCATTAAATACAACCATAAAAACCTTAGTACGCAATGGTTCATGTTTCTTAAGACGCTCAAGCAAGTTACCGTATAGGAGGTTAGCCAGTTTTCTTAAGCCTAACATCGATAAACAGTCATCCAATACAATTAATAACACACCAACAACCAATAATCAATAGTTAGGTTTCATTAGATCTAAGCAAACACAAGATAAATCTAGCCTAGCATGTTAATTAAAAGACAAGAACAAGATATAATCAAACAACACATAGACATATTGAATGATTAAATGATTACTTATCTTCAATTAAACATGGGAGATCCAAGGGTATAAAACCCTTAAAAATGGCAGAAAATTCGTCTTAGGGTTTCTCCTCACAAAGTTGCACACCAATGACTAAAAATTGCAAAACTATATATAGAATTTAGGGGCTGACGGCGTCACATTGTAGGAGGTGACACCATCACCTCGCCGTGGCTAGGGTTCCCGGATGGTCTTCCTGACGCCGTCCCTCTTTAATCCTCCAAAATCTACTCTGGTGCGTCAAGGGTTGACGCCGTCACAATTGTGCTTGACGCCGTCTCTCTTTAACTTAAACCGTGACGGCCTTGATCACCTTAAAGGGTGACGCCGTCAGACTTCCTTTGCAAAACTCTCTGGCGCGTCATGTGTATTTGTCATATCCACCTCTTTTGCCAAGCCGTGACGCCGTCAGGAGCAATCCTTGACGCCGTCACGTGTACTTTTCCAGCAGCTTTGGAGACTTTGTCGTTTTCTTCACTTTTATGCTCCAAAAACGTCCAAAATGCTTCCTTTTCCAGATTTCTTCTCCAAAGTACCTAAAATGACAAAAGGAACGATTTAGGGCAATATTTGATCAAATAAATACGATTTAGGGCTTAAATGACCCCCTAAAAGCGGTACACTTTTCGCTTCATCAATGATCCCCTACACTTTGGTTCGTTTGTTTGATTCATTTTGGACTTTGATGTTCGATATGGCCCTTTTTGCTTTGAGCCTCTATAATGATCCATTTGATATTCGTTCGTTACCTTGTGTTATTAGTATTCGAAACACTTGATACTTCGAAGGTTCATTTGATTTTGGTAACTAGATGTGAAAACCTTTTCAATTATATCATGGAAATGTTTTGAGGAAAACTTATTTTAAAATGATGTTTATGAAATATGAGATACCACTTTTATTTGGAATTTTACTAAACGTTTATGAGACAACTTTTGTGAAAACCGTTATTAAAGATCATTTTTATGAAAATCATTTGATAAAGATTTAATTTAAATGAACCACTTGATTATGAACCTTTGATCCGTTCGTTTTGACTCATCGACTTTGATATTGGAGATGACCCTTTGCCATGAACCTTTGATATTTGGACTTTGACTATGATTCGATGACTTTGACTATTTGAACCTTCGTAATGATTTGGACCTTTGATATGATTTGGACCTTTGAAATGATTTGGATCTTTGATGTGATTTAGACCTTTGACCCTTCAGTTTGATACCCGAGCCAAGTTCGTTTCCTAGCCATGAAGGTAACATGGCCGTGTCATTGATGCACCAATGGCATGACTCCAGTGTGGTCGAGTGATGTTCCACACCGTCCCCATTTTGATTATTATGTGCACACTACATTTATTATGGCCAGTATATTGTTCGGGGGGCGTATGGATGCATCCTAGGTTCGTGTTCGTATTAGTGGATTTAACATGGTTTGATATTATATATTGTTCGGTGACTGATGTTGGGTGCAATCCACGTCTTTCACAAGTTCGGGAGTTAGCTACTCCATTTGAAGAATGAGGACACCCCTCATATTATCTGATTATCTGAGAGGTCTCCCCTCTATATGATTATGAAGATGTGGTTACTATATTTGATTTGTTTGGGCTCGTGGTGGATTACTGACCTTCCCTTTTCCCTTTCTTACTTTGTACCTTTGTCTATACCTTATGTTATTCCATTGCACTATACCATATATGTTCGTTTCCTTTTGCTTTCGTTTTCGTTTATATATATCTGTTTACTGGGCTTTTTAAGCTCAGCCGCATTTCTTTTCCTGCGGCAGGTTTAGTAGGGAGCTGGGAATGAGTGGAGAGTACCTTGGACTTAGAAGACTTGATAGTTATTCTGGATTAGAGTTGATTAGAAGATATTATATTTTTAGAATTTGTATTCACATTTGTAACCTCGTAATTTTAGTATTTCATTTGTAACCTTTGAGATTCTTGTATTACTGTAAATGTATGCTTTGTTTTGATTTGATATGAAACCATTTTTGTGATATCTTTACCCTTGTCGGGTTGGGGTGTTACAACAACCTTAACACCGATTATGGCTCCTTGGCCATTCTATCAATGGGGGATGGACATCTTGGGTCCATTACCACAAGCCGCAGGAAGAATAAAGTTTGTTATAGTGGCTATTGACTATTTCACAAAATGGATTGAAGTAAAGCCATTAGCTAGAGTCACGGGAAAGGATGTGATAAAATTTGTCTGGGATAACATAGTCTGTCGATTCGGGGAAACCCCTTTCAGTTTAACCTATGGAAGCGAGTCGGTCATACCTGCGGAAATTGGCATGCCAACTCACCGGACGATGGTGATTCGGGAAGGGATTGATGAAGAAGATACACGCCGAATAGAAGAACTGAACGAACGGGAAATGCGTCTAAACCTGGATTTGCTATAGGAAAGAAGGGAGGAGGCGGCGATAAGGGAGGCTCGGCATAAAACCCAGATGGAGAAATATTACAACCAAAGTGTCAGACCAATGTCATTCAAACCAGGAGATTTCGTGTATTGGAAGAATGAAGCTAGCCGAGTGGAGGACCAGGGCAAGTTAGGTGATGTGTGCGTGTATTGCTTTAGTTCTTTTATATCCACGGTGTGTCGTTGTGGTTTAGCAGTATTAATGGCTACTCAAGTTTTAAATTTATATTTAGCCGACTTATCAATAAAACACACACTTTAATGAGCAATGTACCCGGTCAGTATGAATACACTAGTACAAAAATGGGATTTAGTCACACATGCTGTTTTTCGAACAGCCACACAGTCGTTTTTTTATGTGACTAAATGTACCAGAATAAAATAAACAGCCACACTTGATCCGACTTGTGTGACCATTTCGGAATTAAATCTGAGGCTACAGCCACACATTCGAATATTTTCGTGACTATACGTATCTGGTAAAAAAAATTTGATTTTTTAGTCACTTATAATTTGGGACGTGTGACGGATACAAATACGGTTGAAACATTAGTCACACTATATATATACATATGTGACAAATATATGTCACGCAATTGAAAAGTGTGACCAAAATCCATATATGGTCACACGAAGTAATTGTGTATGTGGCTAAATCATATACTCAAGTTTTTCACACATTATTTAAGCGTGACTGCTAATTTTTGTTGAAAATTTAGCCACATATGAATTTGAAATGTGTGACAACTGAAAAGTAAGTTTGAAGCATAGTCACGATATGCATTTAAAAGTGACAAATATATGTCACACACTTGAACAGTGTGACCAAATGTCATATATCGTCACACTAAACCATAGGTATACATGATTAAGTGTGACCATAATTCGATACAAATGGTCACGTAAGTTAATATGTGTGTCTAAAGTTAAGTGTGTGTTTGCCTGCCTATTCCTAATGTGTATGGTTACACTTAATTGTAGCACAATCATGTGACTATAGGCTATACAATAGTCACACCATACCACAAATGTGCATCTAAATTATGTTTATGGCCACATTATAAGGGTATTATCTGTGACCAATACATTGAAAATAGTCACACTGTGAAATATTCATGTGACTAATATGTATAGCAAAATGTGAACTCAGTTATCATTAACCTTGATATTAGTCACATTGAGTGTTTGTGTGACTAAATTCCAGATGTTACATATGGTCACATGAAGTATTTATTTAGGTGTCTAAATCATAGAGTCATATTTTGAGTTCAGACTGTTAGTCATGACTCTTCATTTAATTTGCCCCATTACAATGCTGGGATTTTATAGTCTATCTAGTTTAATGCAGTAGTATGTAAGTATGTTACTTGCCCCTAGCTGGAACCAGATTACTTGACTTTCTAAAGTCAATTTTCAACTTTATAATGAAGTAACATGTTACTAAAGTGCCTGCAAGTGCATATACATGATAAATGGAAACTGCAAATACAATAAAGCTTGACTGCAAGTGGACATATAACAGTGAAAACCGCAAAATTTTTCATTGCCATTGAAAAGCTTGACTTTTTTGAGTCAAAATCCATTACAACAGGCTAAATTACAGGAACAACTATTTAATACTAAAACAGCTATTCATCTAACATTACTAACTTTACAATACCAGCAGTAACCTTGCACTTAGCCTTGAGCAGCAGTCTTAACTTCAACCAGCAGGGTTAACTATTACACTAGCAGTCTTAATGCAGCATGACATGCTTCACTTGGATTTTCGTATAACAATACCTTGAATGTCGGTTCGATAGTAGTCACTTCGTGATTCCTTGCCCAAGTCTTCTTTATATACACGTGGCAATATTTTTTCATTTTGCTCGTGAATGACTGTACTAAACTCCTCATCGACTTCGTCATATGTATCTTTGTAATTCTTGGTAGGTGTTTTAAAGACAATGGACAAATTTTTTTGTACCTGGCCTTTCACATAAAACACTTGTGTTGCTTGTGACGCTAATATGAACGGATCATCCTTGTGGCTGAAAGTATTCAGGTCTACCAACGTATAACCAAGAGTATCATGTTTGACCCCATGAGTTTTGCGATTAGCCCAATCACATTTGAAAAGAGGAATTTGCCTAAAACGGTAATCTAGTACCCATATCTCTTGTAAAACCCCATAATAAGATGTTTTTTTTATGGTTGCAACTTCTTTTTTGGATATGTGCACATCTACTGACTCAACACTAACCCCACTGTTCTGGTAAACTATGCCATCATTACTTTTCGTACGAAATGTATACCCATTGATGTTATACGCCTCGTATTTCACTACGCTGGCGCGTGGTCCAAATGATATCCACCTCACAGTTTCTGATACACTGTCATTGGATATCGCTAACTCTCTCTCAACCTGAATTTCATTACAAGTATATATTACCTTTAAATTGCAGGAACAACAAACAAACAATTAAAGAATAGGAGTGTTTGGGATAATGAAATGGTGTGCTGGTCGACCTCTATCTAATGTCATATACAGGAGGGACAATTATGATGATAGCAACAAACAAACAATTATAAACAACATACAAGTAATTACCTCTTCGAGTAACCACTTAGCAAAAGATTTACTGTGCTCATTCTCCAGCAATGCAATTTTTTACCCGGGTTTTTTCCTTTCAAAACTTCCTTGTGTCGCCTGAAACAAATAAATGTCTTTGATTATTATATTTGATAGAACATTTTAAGCAACGAAATCGACATGTGTTAGTAATACTTACTCGATATACGGTTGAATTTCATCTGTATTTTGTATTACATACAAATGTGCTTTCTGAAAGGATTCTACGGAAACTTCACTTGGTTTGCCGGCCGACAATGGCTTTCCGTCCTCAACTTCATTGGTTACATGTTTATCAGCTGGGATACCAATAGTTTTCATGGTTTTATGATATTCGCTAAAAAACTCTATTGTTTCTTTCGCGATAGTCTCCTCGGCAATGCATCCCTCTGGTCTATTTCTGTTTCGCACATGTCCTTTAATAACCTACATACATCTTTCGAAGGGATACATCCACCGAAAGCATATGGGACCACATAATTTTACCTCCCTAGTTAGGTGCACAGTCAAGTGTATCATAATATCAAAAAATGACGGAGGAAAGAACTTCTCGAGTAGGCACAGTGTAACAACAAGTTCTTCTTGCATCTTATCTAGTTCTTGCAAGCTGATTTCTTTCCTACATATAGATTTAAAGAAAAAGCAAAACCTGATAATAGCATATCGTGTGGGCGGGTGCATGACTGAACATATAGCAATGGGTAAAAACTCTTGCATTAGCATGTGATAGTCATGCGATTTAAGGCCAATGAGCTTCCTATCATTTAGGCTGACCAAACTAGAGAAATTTGAACAATAGCCTTGTGGTACCCTGATGTTGCTTAACGTTTCACAAAAGATGTCTTTTTCAGCATTCGTTAATGTGTAACCTGCTGGAGGTAGTGTTGTTTTGTCTGCTTCTTGCCTAGCAAACAACTCTTCTTTTATCCCCAACTCTTCCAGATCCAGTCGAGCATTCATTCCATCTTTTGTCTTTCCAGGAACATTCAGCAAAGTTCCGAGTAGACTCTCACCAACATTCTTTTCTACATGCATGAAGTCAATACAATGCGGAACAGAATGATGCCTCCAATACCTTAGCTTTCGATACCAAATGTTGAATTTCTTCCAATATGCTTCATTTGCTTGGCTTGAACTACCCTCTTCTTCTGTTGTTTTCCTTTTCTGCTTTTTAATCTTCCCACCTCTGCCTCTGGTATCTTGATCTTGGTTTTTCGAGGTTTTTCCTTTTCCCCACTTATTTTCAATATGTTGTACCTCGTTGTATATTTGTTCCCCGGTCAATGGATTTGGAGCATGACGTGGTTCTTCTTGTCCATTAAACGCCTTCCTTTGCGTTCTGAACGGATGGTTGTATGGTAGATATCGTCTGTGTCCAGCATAACTTTGCTTGGATGAGGCGGAAAGTCTAACACAGTGTGTATCTTTCCCACATACTACACAACCTTTGAATCCACTGTATGGGCAGCCACATAATGTACCAAGTGCAGGGTAATCATTTATCGTCCATAACACAACGGCACGCAGATTAAAGTTTTCTTTTTTAGAAGCATCGTATGTATCAACCCCTTCCTCGAATAAGGTATGCAGATCATCAACCAACGGTTCTAAAAATACATCGATATCATTTCCCGGGTATCCCGATATCAATACCGAAAGCATGATAAACTTTCTTTTCATACACAACCATGGAGGAAGGTTGTATATGACAGATAAAACTGGCCATACACTGTGATGCCTATTTCCTGAGTTAACGTCAACCCCATCAGCCGATATTCCTAGCCGTAGATTTCTCGGATCTTCAGCAATTTCGGGGAATTTTTCATCTATGGTACGCCATGCCTGTGAATCTGCGGGGTGACGTAAAACACCATCTGTTATCCTCCTTGTTGCGTTCCATGTTAGATCTTCTGAAATACTTTCTAACTTAAAGAGGCGTTGCAGTCTTGGTATAATTGGAAAGTACCACATTACCTTTGCCGGAATGTTTTCGTACACTTTATGTGTCTTACTATCCACCTTCCATCTTGATGTCCCACAAGTTGGACAAACAGTCAACTCCTTGTTAACCTTCCAGTAAAGAATGCAGTTGTTGCTACATACATGTATCTTTTTGTATCCTGATCCCATCATTCTCACTAGTTTTTTTGCCTCATAAGTTTTTTCAACCATTTCGTTACCAGCAGGTAGCATCTTTTTCAACAATCCTAGTAATTCAGTAAAGAACTTATCAGAAGCTCCATACTTACCCTTCAAGTTGAGTAGTTTAACTATTGCAGACAACTTTGTGAAGTCAGGACATCCTTCGTAAAGTGGCTTCTCCGCGTCTAATAATAGTTGTTGAAACTTGGCAAGGTTATCCTCATCAAAACATTCTTTTGCACCATTAACCATGTTCACTGTTGCTGGGCCATCTGTTGGAATTTCTGGAACAAAATCCATGTCGAAATCCGTGTCGTCAACAAACTCCTCTGTTGTAGCATTAACAGGTATTTGGGCAGTTGTTGCTTGCTCATCATTTTCTCCATGTTTATCCCATTTTGTGTAGCTTTGATTAATCCCGTGGCAGAATAAATGGAACTGCACATCCTCCACTTTATGCTCTATGCGGTTTAAACATGAGATACACGGACATGGCATCTTAAGCTGTTGTTTATTACCTCGTGGTTCGATGTTCATCATCTTCTACAAGTTGTGTTCTGCATACTTAATAAACGCGTGTACTCCAGCAATATATTGTTTCTTGGTCCTACTAGTTTTCATCCAAGATTTGTCCATGCTATTGTTGAGATCAAATGGTAACGTATGTATCCTACAAGTCACAAATTAAACCAATATAAGCATCAAATCATTTGTGCATAAATAAACCAAGTATTTACCACTACTAGTACAAAAGGTACTGCTGCTAGTGAAATTTAGTACGGCTAGTATAAATTTAGTACTGCTAGTACCAGTCACAAATTAAACCAATATAAAATTGTAAATGTTTGATACGTTTGGGCCTAACTCTAATGTGGGATAAAATGTTTATTTTGAAAATATTACAACCATACATTAGTAAAATCTAGTATTAATGGTTTTTGTTGCAAAGTGAAAATTAAAATAATACTCTGTTAGTATAGTATTAATGGTTTTTGTTGCAACTTGCAACTTGCAAGTAATTATGGGGAAGGCTATTTCATCATTACACACTATTCATATTGCTAGGCTCGATACATCTTCCTTCCTCTAGGTGTTTCTTGATTGTTGTTGTATATAAAGCAACATACCTCTCATAATTTTCATCTCTTCTTAACAAACCAAAATAAAATTTAAAAATTACAAAAAATCTCAAATTTTTTTGT
Organism: Artemisia tridentata subsp. tridentata; assembly: GCA_021014915.2. Taxonomy (NCBI): domain Eukaryota; kingdom Viridiplantae; phylum Streptophyta; class Magnoliopsida; order Asterales; family Asteraceae; genus Artemisia; species Artemisia tridentata. Next base: position 393,614,476 of record CP139508.1, read on the forward strand.
TATCAAAATCATATATGGAAACTAAACTAGTGATTTGTTCTGAATTGGCAACAGTTGCAAACTCAAAGCTTGTGAAAGACATGATGCTAGTTTACTATGAGCGACAGGTTGAAGCTACTTCCAAGGAAGTTCATGATTTGAGGCACAAGGTTTCTGAGAAAAGAATGCTGATAAACAATAGGGATAAGATGATCAAGGAGTTAGAGCTTTTATATGGTTTTGATTCTGCTCTTGAAAGCATTGCTGATTTAAGGAGGATGCAAGAGGAGGACATGATGGCATCTGATAGGTTGCTTGTTGATATTGCCCAAAAGCATAAGCGTCTAGGTGATTTGGGCAACTTTATCACGAAGCTTGGATCAATGAACTACTGATGTGGTTGATATGTTAGTTGACTATGTTTATGTCTTTTGTGTTTTGTGGTGTCATGGTTGATGTTGTTGGTAGTCTTTCTGATGTTGTTGTGTTTTGTGCTGTCATCGAATGGTAACGATAGATGTATGATATGATGTTAAATATTAATGCAGCTATGTTAATGTCAATATTATTTTCTAACAGCCTTTTGATTTGTAAAGTTTAATGTCAAGTGTTTAGTACTGCCTAGTTCCAAAAATACATATACTTAAGAAAGTCAAAATTTGTTTATTACACCTAAATGCAGGAAGTTACCTACACATACCAACCAAGCCTTTAATGGCATTTACTTATACATTGAACTATGTGATCCTCTTTACTTTAAATGGCCATTACATAAACACAACATTACACACAACATTACACCATCAAAAACCTGTCAAACACTAAACCTCATCCACAATGACTTCCAAGCCAAATGTTATTGAAATATCCTCTGATTCATCAGGACTAATGTCTCCTAAACCTGATTGGAATTTCCCCTACCCTCCTACAGGTAGCTTTCATAAGAGAATACCACCTAAAGGAAAGGTTGTTGACTCAAGCTCTGACGATTTTAGCTCCTTTAACAGTAGCTTTTTTAATGATAGCTTGGTTTCTAGCTATCATTCAACATCTGAAGATGAAGCTGTCTCAAAAAAAGCCACAATGTCCAAAAACCCTCCAGTTCACACTCTGTCAATCCCAGGAAAAAAGGAACAAGTTCTATGCCTACCAAATCAGGCAACTAGGGAAGAAATCCAAGCAAAGAAGAGAAAGGGAAAAGGCCCAATTGAACTCACTAAGGGTAAAGGGAAAAGGACAATTAGCTGAGCTTTACTAGTCTTGATGTTATGATGCTACTGTAATAAGTACTATGTTTTCTCCTTTTATGTAATCAACTATGCAATCAACAATGCATCTATGTATGCAGAATTTTGTTATGTAATAACAGTTGGTTTTTCAAGTTGAAGATGCTATTTTTCATTCATGTTAAACCCAAAATACAACTTTAAAAAACTATATATCCTACAAGTCACAAATTAAACCAATATAAGCATCAAAGCATTTGTGTATAATTACAATGGATAGTGGGCAGAATTTGCTATCTTTATAATTGTAAAAAACAATTTCGAGAATAATATAATTTCACCATTATTGCATAAAAAAAAATGATTTCCTAATTAAAAAAATTACCTAATTTAGATCTAAATGAACCTCCCTCCGTTGTTGATGGCCGGACCGGCGAGTGGTGGCTGTGATTGGTTACTGGTGAACGGTGGATGGTGAGTGGTGGCTGTGATTGGTGAGAAATGTGCGAAATTTGAAATTTGCTGAAAAAAATATGGGGGTCTTTAATTTTGAAATTTGCTGAAAAAAATATATATGGGTGGGTTTTTTAAAAAATATGGGGGGCTTTAATTTTGAAATTTGCTGAAAAAAAATGGGGTGTTTTTAAAAATTTTGGGGAGGAAAATACCAAAAAGGAAGCAACAGGTATCGAACCTGTGACCTCCCCTTCACAACACCAACAACTCAACCATCTCCGCCCTTGGGTCTTTTTCGATTATACCTTCTTTTGTATTCCTCTTATAGACTATCTATTTTATTAAAGAAAATTGTTACAAAATCCAAATATCTTCTATACAAAGTTAAACCTGTTAGTACAACGTTAAACCTAGCAACACTAATAGAGACACAAGCAGTAATAACATTATTTCCTTTTTGCTTGTCTGAAGATCTTTCTCAGTAACTCTCTTGCCATTACTGAGTCTTCATCAGTAATTGTCAGCTTAGCATCTAACATAACAAATAAGCTAGCTGCCCTTAATGGATAATCTTTTTCTATCAGCATGTAGACATCCACTCCATTCTTTGTAGATACATGGTGAACACCGCATGTATCATACAGTCTCCATTTTGTACTCAACTCATGAGCTCGAAAATTCCATAAGTTATTTTTTGGATCAGGTTCATACAACCTCTTCAATTCCACCCATAGCTCCTTCTCTTTGTCTTGTATACGATATGTAGATCTGAACATTTCTTTAACCAGACTCCAAAGATTGTCCAAGTCTTCTCTATAAAAAATCTTCAGCATATCTTCAAAATACTTATAAATTTCTGAGTGTCCTCCTAGCCTGATTATCTTCCAAGCTTTCCCAAATGTATCTTTGTGTATCTCCAAATCAATAATTGGACGTTTAGCTTGAATAGGATGATGAACATCCAATGCTTCTGGGATTATAACAATCATATACTGCTTGAGTCTTTGGTCAGTTAATTCCTCTGCTGTTTCTTCTTCATCTGTTGTAGGTACTTCTTCACCAATCTTCTGTTTCTTTGAAGATTCAGACTCCAATATTATACCATATCTTCTTGTAGTTCTACATGGTTTTTCTGTTCCCATGGGAGTAAATGTGTTCACTCTTGTGTAAACCCTTTCAAACTCACTCTTGATCTCCTCAAAACTTCTACCTTGGAACTGCTTCCTTTTGTATCCAGCCATGTTCATCATGTAAACACACATGGTGTGTCTTTGCTGAGCTTTACTAGGTGGTTTACTCCTCTTTTCTTTGGCTTTTTGTTCTGCAGCAGACTTTCTTCTGGAATTTATTAGTTCAACAAGTTGTCTTAACTTCTCATCAATGGACAACACTTCATCTCCTCTGACTTTACCTAACTTTTCCTTTAAAACTTCATCAGCATCAATCATATACTGAACTTCTTGAGCGTGATCAAACATTCCTTCAGTTGCTTGATTTGCAAGTCTTGTTTGATCAAGGAAATATGCAATATCAACAATTTCTGATGTTTCATCTTCCTGTGCTTTATTAGCTACCTCTGCATCAAAACTAATCTGAGCAAGAACACTCTTCTTGTCCTTCTTTGGTGGCTCTTCTTCAATCATAATGCCCTTTGCTTTATCCGCCCTTTGCCTTCTATCATACACATCCATATCTTGTTGATGAGAAGTACCAATATTTTCAGCATCCAAATCTTCTTCACCCATATCTTGCCTCCCCTGAAACTCAACATTCTGTTCAACCAAAGAAATATTGAGGTCTTGACCAATATCAGCTGTCTTCCTCCCCTGTTTGGAAGAAACATCCATGTCATCATCATCTGAGCTTGTAGACTCCACAATATTTTCCTTTCTCTTTGCTTCAAGTGACTTGACTTTAGACTGCAATTTCTTCACTTTTTCAATGACCTTCTTGTAAGCAGTACTATACAACTGCTTTGTCTCCTTGAGAGCTTGCTTTGTCTCCTTGAGTTCTTGCTCTGTCTCCTTGAATTCTTGCTTTGTCTCCTTGAGTTCTTTCTCCAACCCAGTCACCCTTTGAGTCAATTTGGTACAAATATCCATCAATTCCATTAGTGACACTCTGCCCTCATCACTTCCAGGTGTGTTACCTCCCGATCGAGGTGAATCATGGGGCATTTCCCCCATATTTGGTTGTGAGGCTGATTGAGAACCAGATGAACCTGTGGGTGTGTGATTGGACTCAACTGGGCTTGTTGATCCTTGATTGGTCTCAAACGGTCAACCCAAATTTACCAAGTAAATGGTCAATAAAAGTCAATCACTTGAGAACACAATGCAATTATCCAAGGAGTTAGTGTATCCCCGGGTCGTTAAGTCCCAGCGAGATGTGAATTCTGTAGTAAAACGAATCTGTGATCTGGTGATATTGAATGGAAAAAGGGGGGTTTTGAATTATTGGACTAAGAAAATAAAAGATAATAGCTTTAAACAAGCTATGGAAATAAATACAGGAAACCAAATTTCTTAAAAACGTTTAGAAATCTAGAAACGTACGTTTAAATTTAAATAAACGTAAACGTACAAAATAAAAAATGAAAATGAAGAAATATTAATCCTAAAAATATGAAAATAACTTTTTTATAAAGCTAAAGATAAAAGAAAATTTTAAGAAAAAGAAAATTAATTATTTAACTATTTAATTAATTATTATTAATTAATAACTAGTTAATTATTATTTAAAGTGTACTAAATTAAAAGAAAATAGGAAATTATCCTAGGAAATTATCCTAGGAAATTAAAATTTTAACTTAGATAAATCTAAAATAACCTAAAACTTATTTTAAGACTGAAAAATATATTTTTACACTTTTTATCTAATTATTATTAATTAATTACTAATTAATAATTATTTAAACTAATTTAAATTATAATAAATACTAAATGAACAAAGAAAAATTATGAAACTTTTTATATAAATACTAAATAAATACAGGAACCTATGAAAAATATAAAAATGATAAGTGCTTAAGGAAAAAGCTGAAAATAAGCCAAATGGCTTAAATAGAAGCTATCACTTATTTTTATGTTGTTGATTTTCGGATTTTTCTTTTACAAAACTATTAAACTACTGAAAATAACAAACTTTAATAAAGACAAAAAATTTAGAACTTAAAAATAAGCAGTTTGGAAGCTTATGAGCTTAACAGTCAAGCTTTTGGCTCAACTTTGATATTTCAAGCTCCAATAAGCTCTCAAATAAGCTATGCAAATGAAACAAAGGTAAAATAAGATGGAAATAAGCAAAAGGTACTGGAAATGAACAAAAAGTACAAAAGATAAGCACTGATAAGCTTGCAATAAGCAAATCAGCAATGTACTGCTAAAGTACCAAAGGTACTGCTAGAGTGTCAACCTGCTGCTGACTTTAGAGGGTAAATAAGCTTATAAGCACAATATGAAAATTGGAGTAGCAAGCTGGGTTGGTGGGCTTTCCAAAAAGTCCAAGCTCAACCTATGGGGTCCACTGGTGAGCTTTTGAGGAGCTTATGAAAAAGCTTGAATACACTGAATTCTCAGTGTATGCAGTAAATGGGACAACTTAAAAGCTAGTTGCAGCCCTATCAAATAAGCTTGAAAAAGCAAAATAAGGACTGGAACTTGGAGAATGGTGGTTAAGCTTTATAAAAAACCAAAGAACACAAGCTTAAGCTTACTGATGAGCTTTTGATGAGCTTGTGAAACTGACTCACCTATACTGATGACTCAGTATAGGGAGTTGTTTTTGAGCAATTAAGATAAGCATGATAAGCAATTCAAATAAGCAGCAGATGAACATATAAGCATACAAATACCAAACTAGCCAGAAGAGCTTCACAAAACAACAAGTATCACAAGCTAAAGCTAAATAGCAAAGATTATGCAAGCTTATTAAAGTTACTATCAGATCTGTGCACAGGGCAAGCAACTGGCCAAAGAGGCAACTTTAGGTCCACTTTTCAATAAGCAAATCAGATTAAAAATGAGATTTTCAACTTGATTCAGATAAACTAGCAACAAAATAACACAGATAAGCAAAATTTAT
>CP139508.1:393620319-393635549 GCA_021014915.2 Artemisia tridentata subsp. tridentata
CTGTGACGGCGTCAATCCCCAGTGTGACGCCGTCAACCCTTGATAAGCCAGAGAGGATTGGAAGATTAAAGGGGGACGGCGTCAAGAAGGTCGTCAAGCCTTGATAAGCCAGAGAGGATTTTGGAAGATTAAAGGAGGACGGCGTCAAGAAGGCCATCAAGAAACCCTAACCGCGGCGAGGTGACGGCGTCAGCTCTATAACGTGACGCCGTCAGATCTAATTTTCTATATATATTCTCATAATTTTTAGTCATTATTGTGCAACTTTGTGAGGAGAAATCCTAAGACGATTTTTCTGCCACTTTTAAGGGTTTTATACCCTTGGATCTCCCATGTTCAATTGAAGATAAGTAATCAATTAATCATTCAATATGTCTATGTGTTGTTTGATTATATCTTGTTCTTGTCTTTTATTTAACATGCTAGGCTAGATTTATCTTGTGTTTGCTTAGATCTAATGAAACCTAACTATTGATTATTGGTTGTTGGTGTGTTATTAATTGTATTGGATGATTGTTTATCGATGTTAGGCTTAAGAAAACTGGCTAACCTCCTATACGGTAACTTGCTTGAACGTCTTAAGAAACATGAACCAATGCGTACTAAGGTTTTTATGGTTGTATTTAATGCATGAGCGAATTCTAGTGATCCCATGTTAGGAGCTTCTTAGCCGGCTCGACATAGGAGTGAAGTGGGAGCTTATAGAGTTGGGGAAGTACGTACGCCACCCCACGATTGGTATTAAGGAATACACCCGTCATCCACGCAATTAATACACACTAATCAACCGGTAAAAGATAGTTAGGGAGTAAGGAAATCTAAGTAAACACATTTCTCTCCATATAAGTTCCACAACCTTTTTTATTTTCAGTTATTTTATTTTATTTGCAATTGTAGTTATTTGGGTTAGTTGACTAGCAACTAATTCCGCCCACTCCTTCAAACCCGAGATTTTACTTGCTTTTATAAAAAATATAAAAAATACAAAAAGAATCTTTCCTCACCCTTAGACCTATTAGAGTAGTTTTTCAATCCTAACGACACTATTCCCCTAGAGAACGATCAATCCCCCGGTACTTGCCACTACACTATACTACATCGGTCAGGTACACTGCTTGGTGGGGATTGCAAGCCTCTTGAGATTCCTCGAGAGGTAAAACCTGTTGTAAGGTCGCAAAACCACGCATCAAGTTTTTGGCGCCGCTGCCGGGGAATAGTTATTGTTTAGGTTGAATTTTTATTTTATTAGGTCTACTCACTAGATTCCTTTCTAGTGAGATTTTTATTTTATTTTTCTAGGTTTTCTTTAGTCTATCTTTTTTCTTCGTATCTTTGTTCGTAACCATTACCATCCGACATCATGGAAGGTGGTAATATCCTCGATCCCAACAACCCACCACCACAACAACACCACCTCCTAGAGCCCATACCTTAGGAGACTACTCTCGTCCTAGCCACCATGGCTATCGAAACACCATTGAGCTCACTCAAGGAGCCAATGTCACTCCCTTGCGATCCGACACCATCCGGTTGGTGCAAAGCGGATGCGCATTCCATGGACTTCGTTCCGAAGATCCTAATCAACATCTCAAGGACTTTCTCAAAATCGTTGATTCTATAGACCTTGATGTTGCCACTCGAGAGACGACCCGACTGCGTCTCTTTCAATTCTCTCTGCGGGACCAAGCTAGTCAATGGCTAGAGCATCTACCCGCAGGATCCATCACCTCTTGGGATGATCTCACCACTCGTTTCCTTGCTCAGTTTTTCCCACCAGGAAGAACTACCAAGCTAAGGAATGATATCTTGATGTTCCAACAACGTCAAGGCGAAACCCTTTACGAGGCATGGACTCGATTCAAGGACTTACTCCAAAAAGTCCCTCACCATGGCATAGAACTTTGGCTCCAAGTCCAAATCTTCTATGACCACATCAATCTCTCCACGAAGCAAGCCATTGACCAATCGGCCGGTGGTAAGCTACGTGATCTAAGTGCGGAACAATCATGGGCTCTCCTGGAAGATCTTTCTCTTTATGACAACGAAAGTTGGAATGATCCCCGTGATTTGAATAAAACGGTCAAGGCAATATCTTTGCCTTCGAACAATTCAAGCACTTCCGACCGTAGGATCATAGAACTTGAAGACCAAGTCAAGTTTCTTATGAAATCCTACGAGGCTCCTAAACCTTCAAGCCAAGTGAACAAAATCACTTCTTCGTGTGAATTATGTAGTGGTCCCCACGACACTCGTGATTGCGTGGAACTCCCCGAACAAGCTTTTACGGACTACGCATCCTCGCGTACCGACGGAGCGGGAGACAAGTGGTACACTTTCAAACCCGAGCCAAACCCCTACGGTGATTCATACAACCCCTCATGGAAAAATCACCCAAACCTTAGGTGGAAACAAAACCAAAACGCACAACAAACCAATTCTTCCAACCCACCTAATCGTTTTCAATCAAGCAGTTCGTCTTCGAACCGTACTTTCAACAACAATCCTTCCAACTATGGTAGTACCAATAATCTTGAAGGGTTGATGTCCAACTTCGTGACATCTCAAGAAGCTCTTTTAGCAAAGTTTGAAGCCAATTTCAAACAAAAACAAAGCGAGATGACCAATAAGATTGACACTTTGTTGAAAGCCCTCAATAACCGAGAAATGGGAGCACTCCCTAGCAACACAGTCAAGAACCCGAAACTAAACGTCAACGCCATTTCATCGGTTTCGTCTCCTAGTTCTTGTCCATAATATTATTCGGTCAATTCCATGAGCTCGTGTTTCAAACAAACCCAAGTCGTTCAAAATGACCAAGAAGTTATGATATCCAACACTAAATTGGTCAACAACATAGTTGAAACACCTCCCACTCAAAACCTTGACAAAGAATTCAAGGAGCTCCACCTTGAACGTCCGGTTATTGATGTATTAGCATGAGCCCCCTATTATAATGCCCTCTTAGAAAAATATGAGAAGAAGCTCGAGTTAGGTGACAAAGGGACCGCCTTCGTTCAAAACAAACTACCTAAGAAGTTAGATGATCCGGGCTTATTTGTTCTACCTTGCAAGATCGGTAATTCGGAGGCTTATGACACATTAGCCGATCTTAGATCAAGCCTTAACCTACTTCCATTACCTCTCCACACCTCTCTAAAACTAGGGAACCTTGAAGAAACCGAGGTAATAATAGGCTTAGCGGATGGAAGTGTTGCTTACCCGGTTGGAGTAGTCAAGGACGTGTTAGTACACATAGGAAAACTAACCATTTTAGCCGATTTCCACGTCCTTGATATGGTTAGCGACCCTACATGCCCCTTGTTGATAGGTAGAGGATTTTTGGCGACCGCTAGTGCTATGATTGATTGTAAGGAATCTAAGATAGCGGTAGGAGAAGGTGATACTTTGTCAGTCTATGATGTGAAGAAACATGCCTATGATACTAGTGAGGAACCAACACCCCATTGGTTAGAATTAAATAGGAGACCATCTAGATATGGACCCTGGATCGATGGAGACTTCATAGGACCCCAACGCCCATTTTACCTAGAAGAGGACTTTGTGAGCCGAACACATACGGTAGAACAACTCTTGGCTAGGGACACCGAATTGGATCCATTTGAAGACCCTCTAGTTTTTAGGAAGATGATTGATTTCCTAGGAGTTTTGCCAATTAACCTAGGGATGAATAGGTGGACATGTGAAGACAATGATCATAAGTGGGATTGGGACAAACCACCCAAAGATAGAGATGGGTCATGGCATATTAAGATGACATTGTATGACCCGGATGGAGAGAGGTTTGAAAAGATATATCGTACTATGCGGACAAATAGAAAACTTCAATCCAAGCTTAACCCTAAAGATGTCCTCGATGACGATCTCACTTACATAGGTTAAAAGGACTTTGAGTCTAGCTACAAGACTCGTTAATAAAGAAAAGCGCTTCTTGGGAGGCAACCCAAGCTTTATTTGCTTTGTGTGTTTATTTATTTGTTTGTTTGATTTTATTTGCTTCCGTATGTATGTTTAATTTTTATTATTATTGATTCATGTTCGAAACTAAATTGTGAAAATGCTTTATCTTGTTTTTAACTTCATCTTAACTACATACAAAGGTATTTTGCAAAAGATAAGTGTAAGGGAAATCCAAATCGGTTTATTAGAACAAATGAACATGAATCATAACAATATTAAATTAACATACATATTAGTAATTGTTTAAGTCAAATGCTTGTATCGAGTCATAATGATATTTTGCAGGATTTCCAGGAAATAAGGATTGAGTTTTTCCAGAAATTTTCCGGAAACTTAACATGAAAAATCTGTCAGATCACTTCTGACGGCGTCAGGAACAATTTTCTGGAATTTTTTTTGAAAGTTTTGTTTTTCTTCCGGAATCATAAAATGCTTTATTAAATCTCTAACTTATAAACTCCAGGAATCTGCAAAATAATCATTCCACAAGCATTATATCCTTATACAGATTTATCCCGCCGATGTTATGCAGGTTTTCGTGTTTGTTTTCTCAGGTTTAACAGGTTATTTTGGACAAGGAGATGTATGTGGAATCTACCTTTTGGCGCTGCTTTAATCTTGAAGCTTCCACATTACCTTGGAAGAAGATCTAACCATGTTACCTCTTTATCCACCGAGCGAATCAGGGGAGTATTTGATTTCATTCTTTTACCTTATTTACTTTTACATCTTGTTATTTGAACATTGGGGACAATGTTCATCTTAAGTTTAAGGGGGGTAAAGTACGATACCTTAGAGAATACAATTGCACTTGATTTTCATTTGTTTAATGGTAGATGTGTAATAAAACTGAGAGAAATACCTGTTAAGGCAATTTTAGGGCCAAATTTAAAATTTTTTACAACATATAGGAGTGAAACTTTGGTCTTAATGAGCGTCTCACGGATAGGAGTTATATGACTAGCACAAAACCGTACCACTAAAAAATTTTCCACCCCCAAATATGTGAGGTTCGCCCCTAGAATTGGTAGGAAAAGCATTTATGCTATGATGTGTGTACCGGTAGCACTTAGATTCTAGAACTTGCGTTAGGACCATTCCGAGGCCACAAGTGAGACTACATTCGTGTAGTTAGATTTACTACATGATAAGAGGCATTAGGATTAACCCATTGTTTTACACCTGTGTTTTTGTTATAATTACATTGGCTACATTGGTCAAGTAATTCTCCCACACCCTTTGCGTTGTACTCATTTTTAGTACACGATACCCCTAGTACACCCCTCAGAGCCTATCTTTTCGTTTCTAACTTTAAGCATTTTACTTAAAGGAAGAATTTGTTTACACCCCACTTAAATGTACACCCAAATCGCCTTAGCCTACCTTGTATGCACTCATTTTTAGTGCATTATTGTGACAACATTTGTTTAAACCCCAAGTTAATTATCTAATTGATTACATGGTTGCTAAGTCGAGTCATATCCTTGTACGTATTGTTTTGGGACGATTGGGACTCATGGGTAAAGTACTAGTGTAATGGAGTAATGGGGAAGAACAACATTATTACCCCCATATGTGCTAAATATTTTAAAAGTACTCCAAGTGTTTCGATTATCTTAATTCGAGTCATTAGAATAGTTAATTGTAAAGTTATGTAAAAGTTCAAGTGTAAGGGGGATACAACCCCCCTACGATGTATTATTTTGGATGGTAGGGCAAGAGTGTATGCAAAAAAAAAAAAAAAAAAAAAAAAAACGGACTACCATCCCGTTTCATTTTATGTTTATTTTATCTTTTTGTTATTTTTTTTCATTAGCTTAAGTCGAGTCTAGTCTTGGCTTAGCAACGCCATATTGTACATGTAATTAATCAAGATCTTTAACTCGCCACCAGTAAAATATCCTTTATCCAACAAAACCGTGTTTATCATATCCCTACACCTAACGTTATAACCCGTTTAAAAGCCCTCTTTGATAGTTTATCTTAGGTGCTTACGCCTAGTGGAGGAGGTTTTTGATCCTTTCCCAAGCCTATGGTAATCTATTTGCTATGACAGGTAGTGAGAGATATTATTCATTTTCATTTATGAGATATACTTTTATGACACCTGAGAGATGTGAGTATCTAAACACTACTTGTGAGGTGCTAGTCTGTAATCTCCGTGCTTATTATGATTAAAGTGGAATGACTATTTGTTGTAATTACTTTTATATTAGCGTTAAATGACCCCTAACTTGTATTTTGATTAGAATAAAAGCGCATTTGCTTGAGGACAAGCAAATCTCAAGTGTAAGGGTATTTGATGAAGCGAAAAGTGTACCGCTTTTAGGGGGTCATTTAAGCCCTAAATCGTATTTATTTGATCAAATATTGCCCTAAATCGTTCCTTTTGTCATTTTAGGTACTTTGGAGAAGAAATCTGGAAAAGGAAGCATTTTGGACGTTTTTGGAGCATAAAAGTGAAGAAAACGACAAAGTCTCAAAAATCTGCTGGAAAAGTACCTGTGACGGCGTCAATCCCCAGTGTGACGCCGTCAACCCTTGATAAGCCAGAGAGGATTTTGGAAGATTAAAGGGGACGGCGTCAAGAAGGCCGTCAACCCTTGACGCGCCAGAGAGGATTTTGGAGGATTAAAAGGGGACGGTCAAGAAGGCCATCAAGAAACCCTAACCGCGGCGAGGTGACGGCGTCAGCTCTATAACGTGACGCCGTCAGATCTAATTTTCTATATATATTCTCATAATTTTTAGTCATTAGTGTGCAACTTTGTGAGGAGAAACCCTAAGACGATTTTTCTGCCACTTTTAAGGGTTTTATACCCTTGGATCTCCCATGTTCAATTGAAGATAAGTAATCAATTAATCATTCAATATGTCTATGTGTTGTTTGATTATATCTTGTTCTTGTCTTTTATTTAACATGCTAGGCTAGATTTATCTTGTGTTTGCTTAGATCTAATGAAACCTAACTATTGATTATTGGTTGTTGGTGTGTTATTAATTGTATTGGATGATTGTTTATCGATGTTAGGCTTAAGAAAACTGGCTAACCTCCTATACGGTAACTTGCTTGAACGTCTTAAGAAACATGAACCAATGCGTACTAAGGTTTTTATGGTTGTATTTAATGCATGAGCGAATTCTAGTGATCCCATGTTAGGAGCTTCTTAGCCGGCTAGACATAGGAGTGAAGTAGGAGCTTATAGAGTTGGGGAAGTACGTACGCCACCCCACGATTGGTATTAAGGAATACACCCGTCATCCACGCAATTAATACACACTAATCAACCGGTAAAAGATAGTTAGGGAGTAAGGAAATCTAAGTAAACACATTTCTCTCCATATAAGTTCCACAACCTTTTTTATTTTCAGTTATTTTATTTTATTTGCAATTGTAGTTATTTGGGTTAGTTGACTAGCAACTAATTCCGCCCACTCCTTCAAACCCGAGATTTTACTTGCTTTTATAAAAAATATAAAAAATACAAAAAGAATCTTCCCTCACCCTTAGACCTATTAGAGTAGTTTTTCAATCCTAACGACACTATTCCCCTAGAGAACGATCAATCCCCCGGTACTTGCCACTACACTATACTACATCGGTCAGGTACACTGCCTGGTGGGGATTGCAAGCCTCTTGAGATTCCTCGAGAGGTAAAACCTGTTGTAAGGTCGCAAAACCACGCATCAAGAGGCTTTTGATAGGGTCAAAAAGGAAAATGAAAACATTCACTTGACTACACAAACACTAGAACATGCTTCTAGAGGTGTGACCAACATGATAGAATGTCAAGTGATTAATAGAGCCAAGTCAGGAGTAGGATATAAGAGTGTCCCACCTCCATACAGAGGTATCCCTAATCCCCTAGGGATTGACCTAGAAAATTCAGGTGTCCCTAAATTTCAACAACCTGAGCTACAATATGGTGTACAGCCAAAAATAAAGCTAGTTGTTGATAAGCCTAAGAAAGTTAGTGAAAGTTTAAGTAAAACTTCACTTTCTGAGGACAAGGTGTCCTCTGATAGAAGATCAGATAGAGTAGTCATTGAAGACTGGGTATCTGATGATGATGAAGATGAACAGGTTATGTCTAAACCTGAAGTAGTTAAGAAAGCAGGAACAAGGGTTCCTAAAGTGATAAAAAAGGATACTGTTAAGCCTAAATCAAACATTAAACAGGTTAGGCAACCAGTTAAATATTGTGAACAATATAGATCCACTAGCAAGCCCAGAGGTAACCAAAGAAATTGGAATGACCTCAAGTCTAACCAATTAGGTGATGACTTTTTCTTTTATAATAAAGCTTGTTACACATGTGGTAGCTTTGATCATCTTGCAGCTTTCTGTAACAAATGGGTATCTGGGTATGAAATCAATAGGGTGAATTACAAAAGGAAAACTCCTCAAACTCACTTTCACTCTAAGTCTAAGAAAACAAAACCCAGAGCAGTTACAAAAGCAGTTTTTGCTGCTAGACCATTCATGACTGTTAACCCAAGACCAACAGTTGAATATGCAACATATTTTTATAAAAATGCATCAAAGACTGTTCAAAGGCCCATTAAAATAAGAGCAGTGGTCCAAAAACAAGTTTGGAAATCAAAGGGTACAACTACAAAGCTAGCAGTTTCTGCTGCTAAGCATGTAGTTCATACTACTGCTAGGGAAAACAGGGCAAATGCTGTTAAGGCCTCAGCATGTTGGATTCTTAAATCCAATGTTGCATCAACTGTTCTTAAGAGATTAAATTTCATTGATGCAAGAGGCAGATCCAAGTCAGTAATGGCTTGGGTCCCCAAAGGAAACTAATACTCCTTATTACTGTGCAGGAACATTCAATTGATAAACAAGAGGATCAAGGATACTCAGATAGTGGATGTTCAAGGCACATGACAGGCAACAAGTCTTATCTCTCAGATTTTCAATCAATAGATGGAGGCTATGTTACCTTTGGAGGAGGTGTTGGTGGCAAAATTTCCGGTAAAGGTACAATTAAAACTGGAAATTTAGATTTTGAAGATGTGTACTATGTACAAGAGCTAAATTATAATCTTTTCAGTGTCTCACAAATGTGTGACAAAAAGAACAAAGTTATTTTCTGTGACATTGAATGTCTTGTACTTTCTCCTGATTTTAAGATGCCTGATGAAAGTCAAGTACTTCTTAAAATTCCAAGAAAAGGGGAATATGTACAGTGTAGACATGAAGAACATTGTTCCTAAAAAGGCTTTAACTTGTCTTGTTGCAAAGGCCACATTGGATGAATCAATGTTATGGCATAGGAGGCTTGGTCATATTAATTTCAAAACCATAAATCAGATTGTTAAGAATGGTTTGGTAAGAGGTTTACCTCAAAAACGATTTGAAAATGATCAAACATGCATTGCTTGTCTTAAAGGCAAACAACACAAAGCCACTTGTAAGCCCAAGATTTTTAACTCTATCAATCAATCATTGTTTATGCTTCATATGGACTTATTTGGTCCTACAAATGTTAGAAGTATGCAACATAAGAGATATTGTCTAGTTATTACTGATGACTATAGTAGATTTACATGGGTTTTCTTTTTAGCTTCTAAGGATGAGACTCCTAGCATCCTTAAGACTTTCATTACAGAGATAGAAAACCTAGTAAGCAAAAGAGTAAAAGTCATTAGATGTGATAATGGGACAGAGTTCAAAAATAGAGTTATGGATAAATTCTACAAAGAAAAAGGTATTAGGAGAGAATTTAGTGTTGCTAGAACTCCACAACAGAATGGAGTTGCTGAAAAGAAAAATAGAACACTAATAGAAGCTGCTAGAACTATGTTAGCTGACTCTAAGCTACCTATAACTTTTTGGGCTGAAGCAGTCAACACTGCTTGCTATGTCCAGAATATAGTTTTAGTTGTTAAGCCTCACAATAAGACATCATATGAACTTTTTAGAGGTAGAACTCTTGCAATAGGATTTCTTAGACCTTTTGGATGTCATGTGACAATTCTCAATACCTTAGACCATCTTGGAAAGTTTGATGGTAAAGCAGATGAAGGATTCTTAGTTGGATATTCTCTCAATAGCAAAGCTTTTAGAGTATACAACTTAAGAACTAAGAGAGTAGATGAGAACCTGCATGTGGAATTTTTAGAGAATAAATCCAATGTAGCAGGTCAAGGTCCTAATTGGCTATTTGATCTAGAGTCATTAACCCATTCTATGAATTATGTGCCTGTTGTTGCAGAAACTAATGATTTTTCAGGTTTACAAACAACAAATGAGGCAGGATTAGACAAAGAGACAAATCAAGATCATGTATGGATGCCAATAAGTACCAGTGTGGCTTCAACTTCAACAAATGATGAATCTTCTTCTGGAAAAGCTAAAGAAGATGTTGAAGATGAACACAAGAAAGATCGAACAAAGGAACAACAAAATGTTTCTGCTGATGATAGTGCTGCTGAGACAGAGCATTCTACTGCTAGGCTTAATTTTTCTGCTGCTAGGCCAAATGATTCTACTGCTGGCCCTTCAGACTCAAATGAAGCAGATTTCTCAGATAAAGAGGTGGAATTGAGCAATATCACACCTAACTATCAAGTTCCTTCAACCCCACACACAAGGATTCATAAAGTCCACTCCCTAAAAAATGTGATTGGAGATGTACAATCAGGTGTGAAGACAAGACAACAACCGATGTCTTCAGACCAACAAGGGCTTCTTGATGCCCTTTATGCTTCAAAGCAACATGAGTTTTCAAACTCTTGCTTGTTTGTATGTTTTCTCTCACAAGATGAACCAAAGAACATTCTGAAAGCTTTAGATGATTCAAGCTGGGTAGAAGCTATGCAAGAGGAGCTTCTTCAGTTCAAGATTCAGAAGGTATGGGTGCTAGTTGATTTACCTAAGGATGCAAAGGTAATTGGCACTAGATGGGTTTTCAAGAATAAAAGGGATGAAAGGGGAATAGTGATTAGGAATAAGGCTAGATTAGTAGCCCAAGGGTACACACAACAAGAAGGGATAGACTATGATGAGGTTTTTGCTCCAGTAGCAAGACTTGAGGCAATTAGGCTTTTCTTAGCTTATGCTTCATTTTTAGGCTTCACAGTTTATCAAATGGATGTCAAGAGTGCATTTTTATATGGTACTATTGAAGAAGAGGTGTATGTCTCACAACCTCCAGGGTTCATTGATCCTGACCATCCAGAAAAAGTGTACAGAGTAGTTAAGGCTCTTTATGGCCTTCATCAGGCACCTAGAGCATGGTATGAAACACTAGCTTCCTACTTAATTGAAAATGGATTTCAAAGAGGCAAGATTGATCAGACATTATTCATCAAGAAGCAGAAGAGTGATCTTCTGTTAGTGCAGGTGTATGTGGATGACATTATCTTTGGATCTACAAGGAAGGAGATGTGTTTGGAATTTGAGAAGCTTATGCATCATAAGTTTCAGATGAGTTCCATGGGGGAACTTACATTCTTTTTGGGTTTGCAAGTTAAACAGTCATATGAAGGCATATTTATTAGTCAAGATAAATATGTTGCTGAGATACTAAAGAAGTTCAACTTTGCTGATTCAAAAATGGCAAGCACACCAATGGACTCTGAGAAGCCACTTCCTAAAGACTTAGATGGAGAAAATGTGGATGTACACACATACAGATCTATGATAGGATCTTTGATGTATCTTACATCATCAAGACCTGACATCATGTTCTCTGTTTGTGCTTGTGCAAGATTTCAAGTAACTCCAAAGGTTTCTCATTTAACAGCAGTCAAGAGAATTTTTAGATATCTCAAGGGTCAACCTAGGTTGGGTCTATGGTATTCTAGAGAGTCACCTTTTGACTTGGTAGCATTTTCGGATAGTGATTATGCCGGTGCTAGCTTGGACAGAAAGTCAACAACTGGAGGATGTCAATTCCTTGGGTGTAGACTTATCTCATGGCAGTGTAAGAAGCAAACAATTGTGGCTACTTTAACAACTGAAGCTGAATATGTAGCTGCTGCAAGTTGTTGTGCTCAAGTCCTATGGCTTCAAAACCAACTTCTTGACTATGGGTACAATTTTATGAACACTGTCATTCATATTAATAATAGTAGTACAATTTGCATAATTAAAAACCCAGTACAACATTCTAAAACAAAACACATTGAAATTAGACATCACTTTATAAGAGACTGCAATGAGAAAAGATTAATTCAAGTTCTTAAAATTGCTTCAGAACACAACTTTGCAGATCTTCTAACAAAATCTTTTGATGTTGGAAGGTTTCAGTACTTGGTAGCAAGTATTGGAATGCTTGATCTTTGAATTTTTCAATCTAATGTGTTTTTGTATATAAATTTTTGGTTGTACTGCTAACTTTATAAGTTAATGCTGCTATTACAAAAGTTTGTGCTGCTAGTACAACTTTAAATTGTGTTATTCATACAGTTAGTTCTATGATTATTCTAATACAAGACAAGTACTTTGTACATTGTTCTTTTGGTTTTAGACTAACAATTTCAGGTATGAACATTTGAACACAAAGGATGTTTCAAGTGAAATGGAAGCAGCAGAATGATAATACCAGTTGCTGACATAATAGGTTTATGATAGAAAGAGTTTGGGAATTTCAAACCTCCTTAAAACTTCTTTCTTGAAGCTTGATTATGATGTTTCACATTGAATTGATGACTTAGTTGATCAGAAAGTAACTGATGCAACTCACTTTCTATCATTTTATACTTTTAAGTATAATGAGCAAGTCTAAGGACATCTGATAGAAAGAACAACTAGTGAAAGTGAATCTAACACTTGTGTTAGAGGCAACAATTGCTATGAGCTGGAAACCCTGTCAAGAAAGCCTTTTGAATAGGTTTATCTTTACACAGGCAGTTATTTATAACTGAAAACATTGGTTCTCACACAACCAGAGGTTGCTTTAAACCGAAATCTTGATTAAGTGTCTGTTACACACTTAATCCTTTCAAAATGGTTGAAAGCAGTATGGTTTTTCATAATAAAATCAAGTACATACTGCTAAGTCAAAAGTTTCTTAAAAAGGATTTTCAAAGAGACTAACAAAAACCATCCATTGATGGATAATGAGTCAAATGTCCCATGAATCACCTCTCATAGGAGTTAACACACCTAGAAGTGATGAGGGCAGCAAATTAAACTCTTAAGGAATTGATGGCTACATGTACAACATTGTCTGATAACAAGTTCTAATTGATAGCTCAGATGATGGGGAGAAATATTTTGGTACATTGTGAGAGATCTTCCAAACAGGGGAGGATAAAATTTTATTTGCATCTCAGGGGAGGAAATAAACCCAAAGAAGGAAGATTAACCAATGAAAGGGAGGAAAAGACAAGAGCATACAAGATGATGACATAGAGGTTGAAAATGACAAGAACAGAGCTGATTCTGGAGTATTATATATATTCAGAAGGGATGAAGCATTCCAAAGGAGAAAGTTCTATCTAGGTCAAACGGAGAAAAGTTTCAATTTCAGTTCACCACGTTTGTTCATCACTTGCAAAGGCATGCTGATAGATTATTTCACTTGTTGAAACAAGCATCCAAGTTGATTTCACTTGATGACATAGAGGTTGAAAATGACAAGAACAGAGCTGATTCTGGAGTATTATATATATATATTCAGAAGGGATGAAGCATTCCAAAGGAGAAAGTTCTATCTAGGTCAAACGGAGAAAAGTTTCAATTTCAGTTCACCACGTTTGTTTATCACTTGCAAAGGCATGCTGATAGATGATTTCACTTGTTGAAACAAGCATCCAAGATGATTTCACTTGATGACATAGAGGTTGAAAATGACAAGAACAGAGCTGATTCTGGAGTATTATATATATTCAGAAGGGATGAAGCATTCCAAAGGAGAAAGTTCTATCTAGGTCAAACGGAGAAAAGTTTCAATTTCAGTTCACTACGTTTGTTCATCACTTGCAAAGGCATGCTGATAGATGATTTCACTTGTTGAAACAAGCATCCAAGATGATTTCACTTGATGACATAGAGGTTGAAAATGACAAGAACAGAGCTGATTCTGGAGTATTATATATATTCAGAAGGGATGAAGCATTCCAAAGGAGAAAGTTCTATCTAGGTCAAACGGAGAAAAGTTTCAATTTCAGTTCACTACGTTTGTTCATCACTTGCAAAGGCATGCTGATAGATGATTTCACTTGTTGAAACAAGCATCCAAGATACACAGCATCATTGCCTCTTATAATTCCTCCATCCAAGGAAATTGCACCATCTTTTAGGTCAATATTGAAGACTGAAGATGTGTACTAATATTGTCGAAGTCAAAAGAAAATAGCAGATGAGTTACTGAGAAAGATATTTAATCTTGAAGAACAGAAGATAGCTCAGATCAAGAATCTGACTACAGAAGTGTTTGAAAGATCTTCACAATCCATAATTTAATTCAGAAACATGTTGAAAAGGATTCACATGTTTAGGGGAGGATTGTTGGGAATTAAATATTCAAGAAGATTAATATCGGGTTCTACTCAAGAAATACTCTTAAGTATCATTCTACTGCTAGAGCATTTGATTCTGCTGCTAGCGTTAAACATTCTACTGCTGAATGATTCTGCTGCTGGTGAAGAACTTTCTACTGCTAAGTGGATAACTATCGAATGATTCTGCTGCTGAGTAGATAAGTATTCAAAGATATTATGTGTATTAAAGTCAACAATACACGGTAGATAATATCTTACCCCATGTGATCAGTCATTATGTTATATTCTCAGAACAAGTTGTAAACATAGATACATGTTGTATCTTAATGACTGACACTCTCAAAGCATGTGTTCGATTAGACTTGACAATATTGTAAAGATCTCTCTTGGACTATAAAAGAGAAATCTTAGACTAGATATTAGTATGTATGAATTAGAATATAACTCTTAAGAACATAGAACAAACACAACAATATCACAAGTCATAAAAACATAAGATTCAAGGTTTTGTAACCCTAGTGATAGTGAAGATCACTCGTATTATCTTGAATAATATTGAATCGTTTGGTGTTAACATTGTATGTTCTTTGTTCAATATACACAAGCATAATTGTTCCATTTCCATAACACAAATAACCTTCTAAGTGTGATTAAGTAAATTCCGCGTACTTGATCATATTAACTCAACTTATCATATACACAAAGCAACAAAGGTTTAACCACCTTATAGTGTATCGATTAGAATCCTCTCAAACACTTTAAATTTATCTAATGCTTCATCCTTAGTATGT